>JASCZW010002799.1:0-236640 GCA_034211315.2 Aedes japonicus | reverse complement strand
CATTGGCGGAACTGGGCAATTAGTCTGGAGGGGCCTGGGGGGCCTGCGCGAAGATTTTTTCGTATATAGGAATATTGAAAAGAGTGATGAAAGTAGCGTAATTGTTTAGGGCATGTCATTTTTATTGAAGAATCAGAACAGGTTGAATCCAATAATTAGATCTTGCTGTGCCTCAATGAGTCGAAATGACTGAAGAGAATCGAGCAAAATTTTGATTTGTTTGCATTGCGCGTTTTTTTATATATATTCAATATTGTGTCGGTTGATACTGATTCAGTTCGAAAGAAACATCCATGGGTAATTTGAGGTTAAACTTAAGCATTGGATCGACTTTGATAGTATTCCAGGGCATCAAAATTCCATGGACATTTTTCGATTTTTTTTTGAAGATATGGAAAAAGAATATAAACAACTACAGTATAGGCTAAATTAACAAATGCATCTACCGTTTCGAACTGTATTGAATTTATAAATTATCATGTACAGTCTTCAAAATGGCATCATACTGACCATGTTATAAGGCTTGGCACATATTTAGTTTTTAAATAATATAAAATTGAAAAGTTATACAACAATGAATTGTTTGGAAAAATTATTCATTCTTATGAAATTTTTGTGTTTTGTAAGAGAAAATAAATGTTTTTAAAATTTTCTAAAATGTTGGATCAGAGGTAATTTTGAAAACTGTGTTTCAAAATTTATAAACTTAAGACAGTTAAAAAATCAGGTTACTTCTGAGCTGCTTTAAAAATTTCTGCTCAATTCATCTTTTGAGTTGTGACATAGAAAATGTAAAATATGACAATTTTGTATGTAAAGCTGTAGATGTGTTTAATATTTTCACCATCAATAACCAAAAATAGCCAACACAAATAACGCCAAAATAGAAGCTTTTGATTGAAAATCAAATCCTTTAAAGAAACTTTAAGAATAAATTTTCAGCTGTTATAAGAAATGTGAAGGGAATTTTGATAAAATTCCAAGGAAATATTGAAAAGCATTTTTAAATTATAATTTGAACTCTGTCTCTACTAAGTGGATGCAGATGGGAATACACTTTGAACACACCAAGGAGCAAGACAGCTTTCTAGTGAGTAACTTTTGTCTTCAAATTAACTCAGGCTTCATCAAATTTGCTCACTCTATGATGTTCTTCAACCCCCAAGATAAAGAGTGGTGGGAATGCCAAAAAACGTGTGCGAAAATGAAAACAACAACTTCACTCATATTTGATCATAAAACTCACATTTGCTCAGAATGCATCACCTTCCATCAAACTGCTTGAATGTGACGGTGGCGACGGTGGCAACCTTAGCAACCAATAACAGCAGTATGTTCACCGACAAACCGACATGAAACTCAATCTTCACTTTTGATCAAGAATCCATAACGACCGATTCAAATGTGTAGCGATCCCATCTGTCAAAATCTATAGAATCTTTTATCTAGATAAAACTAATTTGTGCAGAATAGCTCAGACATGAACCTTCTTAACAAGTTTCGAAGCGTGTTCGTGGCTTTAATAGGAAATTAAGCGAACACGAAGATAGATGTCAGTCATATGATTTGAACAGAAAAATTATGAAATTTTCTATTGTCATTCATGTCGGTTTGTCGGTGGTATGTTTACTGTCTTGGAAAATTATTTACTATCGTACCGTAAGAAGCTCTCATTTTAGGCAAGATAGGTCGCAGTATTTGGAGGAGGAATTGGCAAGTAGATTGTTTAATACTGTTTCATTGTTTTTCTTGCAGGAAGACAAAAAGGGATGAAATATATGAAATTTATAGACTGCCGAACAGATTAATTATTCCCATTGTACGGATTGACTCTACCCATTCAACGTTGGCTTCGACTGTGGGAAGCTCTTGATAAAATAATTAAACTTCAATCGATCTTTATTGAAAACTTCTCTCCAGATCTTCGGTAGCTCAGTATCCTGGCAGATGAAAAGTGAAACTACTCAATGAACATGTATATAGTGGTCAATGAAGTACTGAAGTTCCTGTTGACGATCTACTTTACCGTTCACTCGAAGGACTTACTTCATTAATTAATTAGCTCTGAAACAGTTACCACGATGCAAAGCACTCCACCAAACAAGCCAGCAAATATATACTAAATTCCGTGTGGGGTCTTTGCCGTTTCACTGAAAACGAACAACCGAGCGCGCAAAGTTAAAGTTGTGAGTTTTGCTCAACACTTGTGCTACTGGGGGATGTGATCTCCAACATTTCTCTTTCTGTCTTATACTTATATTAGAAAGGGAATGTCATCAGTAAAGGGCGATACGGTCAAAATTTGATCAATATCAACTTGACGTATTTCTTTCAATTTTGCATTTAAAAAACCTGAACACCCCTCATTTTGAAGGTGTGTGTGTGTAGAATGTTGCTCCTATTTTGATTTTGGAATTCACTCTTCAGTTGTCAAAATGCCGTCCAAGCAAGAAGAGCAGCGTATCAAAATTTTGCTCGCGCATCGCGAAAATCCGAGCTACTCGCACGCAAAGTTGGCAAAATCGCTAAAAGTTGCCAAATCAACCGTTACAAATGTAATTAAGGTGTTTGGGGAACGTTTGTCGACAGCCAGGAAGTCTGGATCGGGGGGACATCGAAAACCGGAAGCCGCTGAGACGACAAAGAGAGTTGCCGGTAGTTTCAAGCGAAACCCTAACCTATCTCTCCGAGATGCCGCAAATAAGCTGGGTGTATCGTCTACAACCGTGCATCGAGCCAAAAAACGAGCCGGACTATCGACTTACAAGAAGGTAGTGACTCCAAATCGCGATGATAAACAAAATACGACGGCCAAAGCGCGATCCGGGAGGCTGTACACGACGATGCTGACGAAGTTTGACTGCGTGGTAATGGACGACGAAACCTACGTCAAAGCCGACTACAAGCAGCTTCCGGGACAGGAGTTTTATACGGCAAAAGGAAGGGGAAAGGTAGCAGATATATTCAAGCACACGAAACTGTCAAAGTTCGCAAAGAAATATCTGGTTTGGCAAGCCATCTGTACCTGTGGCTTGAAAAGCAGCATTTTCATAGCTTCCGGGACTGTCAACCAAGAAATTTACGTGAAAGAGTGTTTGAATAAACGTCTGCTGCCTTTCCTGAAGAAACACGGTTGTTCCGTACTGTTTTGGACGGATTTGGCATCTTGCCATTACGGCAAAAAGGCCATGGAGTGGTACGCCGCCAACAACGTGTAGGTGATTCCCAATGACAAGAACCCTCCCAACACGCCAGAGCTCCGCCCAATTGAGAAATACTGGGCTATTGTCAAGCGGAACCTAAAGAAGACCAAAAAACTGCTAAGGACGAGCAGCAGTTCAAGGCAAACTGGCTTTCTGCGGCGAAGAAGGTGGACAAGGTGGCTGTACAAAATCTGATGGCAGGGGTCAAGCGTAAGGCCCGGCAATTCGGATTTGGAAAAGCGGAAGCCTAACTGAATATTTTTCCTGAATTTTATACTAATTGAACTTGAAAAAGAAATTTAATTTGATTTTTTAAATAAACGATTTCACCGATTTACACGCGTTTTCCCTTGACCAAATTTTGACCGTATCACCCTTTATTACTAAGACGAATACCATAGTTACAGTAGCATATGTCAACCGCGTGAGCACCATTTGAAGTTTTAGATATTTTGTCTTCGTATTTTATAAAAGATGTAGAATTTCCCATGTTATAGTACCCATCCCTGCAATATTGCACCCAACAACTTTGAATCAATTTCTAATTTAAAATGTCTAAGTAGACTATTATATAATTATTTAGAACACTTGGAACGCCGTTTAGAATACTGTCTATGTTGACAGTGGTGAAATTTCCTCCAGAAATAACTCTTAAATTACTTAAATACTCTGTGTTGTGAATAGATCAATTATTACAATTACCTTTTGGGGATGACACACAGGCCCATAATGCAGTGTATGTTGACAACTAGTGGTACTGAAGTCAACCCCAACAAATATTATGATTACAGAAATTTACCTGATGGTATGTTAACCTTACTTCTAAAACTACATTTTTGAAAATATTATCGTTATTGAATAAACTCCTATCTCCATATTTGGCTTATTTACATTCGTTAGTTTCGAAATTTCTAATCAATCTGGGGTATATATATACTTTACTTAAATTTTCGTACGAGAGAAAATAATATTGTGAATTTAAAATGCGCTTTTAAACAAAATTATTTATTGTAAAACCTTCTTGAAAAATAAAATTAAATTACGTACACAGACAAGTGTTTCAAATCTTATGTTTCAACCTAACAGGGTCAGAATTTTACCGTACCTATTATTTTAGTTAGATTGAAGTTTTAATATTAATAGAATTGAAACTAAGAGGGGAATATTTTTTCAAATACCTACTAAGTGAACAACAAAAACTAAATGGAATTGATAAATCAACTTTTTACAAAAATCACCGCGATATACTAGTTTTGTGCACATGCCTGTGCATTTCTAAGTGGGCCCTCTGCGTTCTAATTTCGATTTTGATCTGGTAAACTCTTGTACCCCAAACGATGTCTAGGTTCATAGGCGTAGCGAGGGAGAGGGCAGGTGGGGGCGACTACCTCCCTGACTATGCAATCAAATTTAACCTTTGTGAAATGGATTCGGAAACGCAATCATCTCCCGAAAAAAATGTCATTCCGGGAAATGGCCTCTGGGAAATTACGTCATGGAAATTATCTCAGGAAAATAGCCTCTAGAAAATGGACTTTGAGAAATAGCATCTGAAAAATACGGGAAAGCAATAATTTACCGAAAAAAACTAGGAAAAGATCAACTCTCGAAAATGGCGTCTTTTGAAAGGGCTCTAAGAAGGGACATGGCCTTTTCCACGGAATAGTTTAAAACTTAATACCGATAGGCAATATTTTGGAATTTGGATAATGTCTATAGATCGAGTATCGATTTTCAACACAATTTTGAAATCCAAGATGACGGATTCTTATTGCCATACCCCCTATTTTAATTCTGGCTATGGTTTACATAATATCTAGTTATGATTTGCGGCGGTTGAGTATATTTATCATCCTGAATGAATAGATTTTTGAGTCATAAACTGAATTTAACCATTTATGGGCTGGATTATATCCGCTTATCATTCGTTCGTTAGTAAACACCACGCAAAAAATTTAACAAAAACTAGCTTTTAACAGACGCAACAAACTCTCGAGCAATGTGGATTTAATGTTGATATATAAGAATTCTCATGGATCTAATAGTCGTTAACTATGGTTTATATCGATATACCAACTTTACATCCTACAAAGTACAGTGGAGTAAGTGAAAAGCGTGGGGAAGCGGGTATACACACTTTACTCCTACAGAAATAGTTACTCGTTCAAACTATTTCTGGAAGGTCAGTATCGTGATCGAAAGAATTTTTTTCCATCCCAAAACCATGTTAAATTCCAGTTACTGAAACAGAAAACTAAAAAATCAAAAGAAATTATTTCTGCAGCAGTATCCACCTGAAAAAAGTATAAATAAAATTGAAAGTCGTAAGGTTTCCACTCAAACTAAAGGGAGCTGTCAATCTTAGTTTCGGAAAAAAAAAAATGTTCCGCTTGATTATTCCGTAAGTGAACGTGACAGTTCGTTCCATGCAGATTAATTGTCAAAATTCCGTAACCTCTCTATTTTTTGAGTCGATACTGGCCTGAAGGCAGCAAAGTGAAAAAAACTTACACTGAGTGGCAAAAAAATTGTACAATTCCGTAGAGATTATGAACAGTGTTTTATTTCAAATTAAAAATATATTACGGAAAAATCCTGGGGGGCTACAGAATTCTGGAGGGCCTGGCCCCTAGGCACCCAGTAGTTACGCCAATGCTGATTTGACAGATTTACACTTGCTATCCGATTGCCACCGCTTTTGACAGATTTACACACCGCTATCCGATTGCCAATTTTAGAGATGTTGTTTGTTTTTATGGGTACTAACTTTACGTTGCTTGTAGTTTTATGTAAAATTATTATAGATAGTAGACGTTTTATTAGAAATGTAGAAGATAAAACCAACTTATTTTTGTAACGTGTTGTGAATATTCGCATTAATTTCAACACATTTTATCAAAAATCAACACTTCTGTTATTTTCAAAATACTGTTTACAGAGTGAATTTTCTCTTTTCACAAGAAAAAATCTTACGACTCTTGGAATAACCCTTATTGCATCTTCAACTTCAACGGCTACTTCTTCAATGTCATAAAAAGGGCCTTGGGACTGATAGGCAAATAGTGGCAGTTAAAGATCTGTTTAAAGACATAAGCTTATCTCACTCACTACTATCTTGTGTTGACATTTTCAGAGGTTCGAGAGAAAGTGAAAACAAACCTGTAGACTCCCTCACAAACCTGATGATTAAGATATGGACGGGTTTCACTTGTATCCTTTTCCCACGAGTGACTCCTTAAACATGTTTGACAACTCTAGGTCTTTTTTTTCATTTTATTTGACATCACTCAGACCGCGGCCAGTTCTTGCAAGGAAACCGATCATCAGAAGCCTTGCACCCTATCGAATGGATCGATTGAGCAAAGCGACTGTTCACGCTCCGAACTGGCCACCATGTCTCATCATTGTGGGTGCAGAAAAAACTTGAGGTGAAAACTTGCCTACAGAAATGATCCTGTGAAGCACAGTCTTGCCGTACCTAGGCAAGGGAGCAACGGTCGTATGCGGTAGAGACAACCCTCGCTAGCGATTGCTGCGACGATGTGACGAATGTTGTGCTGCCTTCTGCTTTGGCTAGGGGTAACGTCGTGATCGGCGGTGACGGTGACGGGCGCGGTTATCGTTCGTCGCGTTTGAGTTGATTCGCGTTGCCACGGCGTGCTTTATGTACACATGTGGAAGTAAGCTATGCTACTTATCGCGTGGCAACAACATGATACTTGCTGGGATGGCAGATGTGTTTAAAACAAAAATGTGTGGGGAGATTAATGAAATATCTTAGATGGTTTCCATCATCTTAACAGTGGTTGGGAAGGCTGTTAAAAGTGGTGTCAATATATTTTGATTAATTAATTTTTAAAGTCAGCTAAAGCTGAAGAAGTTCATCATATTTAGAACACGTTATGGAAACAGTGTTGAAGGGCGGAACGCTTTGTAAATGTTCAGCCGACGTTTCAGATGCTCTACGATTGAGGTAAAAGTGCATTTTAAGTTAGGTTTGAAATGGATAAAAGGAATGATATTAATAACTTAGTTAAAATGAGGTATGTCAGTTAGTAAAGACATGATACCAATCCGGATGCGGTGGCTTCGATACCCAATACGATCGAGTAAGATCATTCAGGTTAGAATTTACAGGGATATTCTACTTACCACACATAGAATGAAATTAAATGAAATAAAGAGAAGTAGACAATTTGATTCATTTGTTACCCACTTTTGAGGACCCAGAGAGGTAAAAGTATATTTCTCACCTGTGGATATGCAGATTTGTATGGAAGCAAAAGTAGGTCATTTTTAAGTAAAAAATTGAACTACTTATACTAGTATCACTTTATTTTAATTTCAATGCAAAAATTTGGTAAGTTTTTCTAATCAAATGGTGTGTGTATGAAGTCATCGTGATCAGGGAAACGAGAGTTATTAGCGCTCAAAAACCTTTCACTTTTGCGTAACGCTCTCACTTGTCAAAATTTTGAAATGACACCCGGTATGGAAAAAAGAAACGTAAACGTTAAAAACTAGAGCAAAAAACCATTTTCCATGACCCTCCCTAAGGAATGTTACACCCCGTTCACACTACAACTTATATTACGTGATATAGACTATCTTGATATCAGAACCTATACATCTAGTTTTCACTGGAAATAATGTGCATGGCATTTGATATCAAGATACTCTATATCACGTAATATAGGTTGCAGTGTGAACGGGGTGTTAGAAAAACTGTTATAAACTGAAACGCATATGAGACAGTAGCTTGGACAGTAGTTAAATTTCTTTAGCAAAGTTTCTTTAAATTAAATTAACAACAATGGTGTAGGCAAAAAACATCCCCTAAATCATAGAAATAAAATTTTAAGATACTGGTTTAGGACTAATAATACGTTCTTAAGGTACCTTGATTACTAATCTTTCAACATGATGATGTCTTATCTAGGTTATTTCAAGCACCGTTATAACAAATAGATTATAATCAAGTAATTCCAAAGTAAAAACAATTGCAGATACACATGAACATAAAGGGTGTCCACGATGAAATTGCCACACACAAAATTGATTCGCAAAATTCGAGTTTTCATCCGAATGCCATCTAATTTTCAGGGATTGAGAAATAACTATTAAACTTCATTTTACCATTTTACTCGTATTTTATTTACAGTCCATACGCAAATGCCCACACCTTGGCCTTAACCCCGGCCATAAGATTCTGCACAACCTGTGAATCAACCGTTTTTTGCATGTAAACCCATACTTTCTTCAGTTCCTCGACTGTCTTCACTACCTTAGGTCATTTAAGAAGGTGCTGCTTCATAATCGCCCAGTACTTCTCGATGGGGCGGAGCTCCGGAGGGTTGGGAGGGTTGAACATTTTCGGCACGAAATTGACCTTATTGTCCGCATACCACTTCAGCACGTCCTTGGAGTAGTGACATGAGGCCAAATCCGGCAGAAGATTGTTGGGACGTTGTGGGCTTCAGGAGAGGAAGCAGCCGCTTCTGGAGGCACTCTTTTATGTACACCTGTCCGTTCATCGTGTCCTGGGTCACGAAAGGTGCACTCCGCTTCCCGCACGTGCAGATGGCTTGCCAAACCAGGAATTTCTTCGCAAATTTTGACATCTTCTGAGTGCGGACATGCTCCGGAACGCTGAACTTATCCTTGGCCGTGAAAAACAGGTTGCCGGGGATCTGTTTGAAGTCGGCCTTCACATATGTTTCGTCGTCCATGATGCAGCATTCAACTTTCGTCAGCATGTTGAGGTACAACTTCCTGGCACGGGCTTTGGCGGGCTTGTTCTGCTTCTCGTCGCGATTAGGGGCCTTTTGTACCTTGAACGTTCGAAGCCCAGCCTTAGTTTTGGCCTTCTGGACAAAACTTCGGCTTAGGTGCAGCTTCTTAGCCACATCCCGAACGGAGGCGTTCGGATTTCGGTTGAAGGCCCCAACTACGCGGTTGTGATTTTTGGTGTTGTACGGAATACTTTTTCCTTCACTTCTGGGCTTCCGATCGGTGGTCAACCGTTCCTCGAACCGCTTAATCACTCGCGACATCGTGGAATTCGCGATTCCCAACGTTTTAGCGATGGAACGATGCGAGAGATCCTTGTTCTCGTGATGAATGCGCAAGATTTTATCACGCACGAGCTGTTCTTTCGACTCCATTTCCGCCAGTTTTGATCACAGGATTTTAAAACTTGCAGGATGTAAATAATGCACTATAAACTAAATCCACCCAAATTTTCATTAAATTCTACCCAACGATTAAAAAGTTAGAGCAATTCCATAGTGTGGCAATTTCATCGTGGACACCCTTTAACATGCTAATTTGAGAAATGTCAAACGAACAGAAGTTAACAAAAATTGAATTTGAAAATAATGTTAGTTTATGAGGAGAATATGCACAACTCATAACAAAAAAAAATACAATCGTTTTCGGCCACATCAATAATTTGAAAATATCACTATTCTGAAGATGGTTAACGCTCAGAATGCCTACCAAAATATCATATGCGAGGCAGTTTTTATGGTGCAAATTTGGTTCTACTCTAGCATAATTTGTGCGCAATTCTAAATATGCAAAAATACAACAGAAAATTCTCTTTTAATTTGCAATTTTGCAGCTTCTCTGTTGGAATCATAAGAAAATGGTCATGCCGAATTAGACACGTGGTCTACACTGTGGATTTTTAAAACATAAAACATATCCAGATTATCGAGATTGAAGTAATTTCTGAGTCATAGTGGAAAATGACCTTCTTTCTTTCATAACAAATTGAATTGTGCATAAGAGGATTTCTTTCTTCACCCTGTTATGAGTATTTTGATAGCTTCGTGCACTCAGGGTTGCCATTAGTTTTTGAAAAATATCTGGCATGTCACAAATAGAAAATCTGGCAAAATCTGGCAATATACGGATATGTAAAAATCTGAACTAACGTTTGAAAAGGGTCAAAGAGTTCTTACATATGTTGATAGGCCCTTTGCAAAATGTAGTCTCAAAATAATTCATTTTTTGACTGGTATACTCGCATACTTGAATAACAGACAAGGGTGGAATTACACTATTTGATTAATGCCAAATGTTTGACACTTATTTGACCAAATATTTGACAGAAAATCGCTACGAATCGTTTTTAGTGGAAGAGTACGACTTACGCCATAGTTGCACTTGTTATTTTGCGGCACCAGCTTCAATATGAATAAGTGACATGAGTGCGCAAACGAATCAACAAAATAAACGTCAAAATCGCGTGAAAACTTAATAGGTATGCAAGTGCAGAAAAAAAACTTTTGAGGTTATGTGCAGGGCTTTTTATTGATAAACATTCAGATGCAATTATCATACAACTGTAGCGCCGCCAACCCGGAGCATAACGACATTCATTTGTGACATGCCCATAGTTTTTCGAACATTACTCAAACGCAAACAAAACAAAACCCTCGCCAAAATTTCATCAATTTAAACCAGGAAAAAAACAGAAGTATATGAAAATAAACATCAAAAGGAATGAAAAAAGAAGACGATAGCGAGGAAGAAGTCGTGAAATAGCATAATGGAGGAAAAAAAGGAAGATAATGGGGAGGAAGAAGACGGATAAAAGCACGACGGAAAAGAAGGAGGCGGAGAGGAAGATTACAAAGTAGAAGACAAGGGAGATAAAGATACTGAAAAGAAATAGAATATACATGACAGAGAAGAAGGTGCTGGAGAGAAATATGACGGAGAACAAGATGACTGCGAAGAAGATGATGGGGAGTAACATAATGAAACGGCAGAAAACAAAGAAGAGTATAACGGAACGAAGGATGATAAAAAGGAAGAAAACGAAGGAAATCACGACGAAAATGAAGATGATGGAGAGGAAGGTACCGAAGAAGTCGATGGTGCAGAAGAAGATAGTTGAGAAAAAGATGATGGAGAGGAAGATATTCAAAAGGAAAAAAACGAAGAAAACTATGATGGAAAGAAAGATGAAGAAGAGGAGGAAACTAAGGAAAACATGATGAAGAAAAAGATGACGGAGAAGAAACAGAACATGTTGAAGAAAAATGGAAGGAATCGAAGGAAATTTTGTCGTAAATGAATATAGTGATAAAACCAAAGAACATTATGAAAGCCATAAGGAGGAAGACAATACAATTGTTTTAAAAAAATATGAAAACTGAAGAAAATATAAAAGGGGGAAAGTGCCAACGAAGGTGAACCATTTGAAGGAACCCCAATCAAAGCAAAAAAAAAGCTAAGTGAAATTAATTCATATTTATTATAAGCAACATCACTCAACTCATATTGTACATTCTACATTTGCACAACTGAAACTGGTATGAATGCATCCGATGGGTGTAAAATGTCATTGATAAAAAAAAACAACAACAACAACAAGAACAATAAACCAAAAAATATTTTTTTTAAATTTTTCATGACTCAGAAAATGGTTTTTCCGGCTTTAAAAAAAACCCTCACTGTGATTTTTTTTCAATTATATTTTTTCCAATTCTTGAGAAAATTTCACTAAAGATCGGAGAACCAAAATTTGATGTGATGTTCGGGAAAATCGGAAAACTTCAATTGGCGTTTTCCGGGAAAACTGGCAACCCTAAATTGTTGTTTGTTCATATATCAATGAACCCTACGCGTGGACAAAGTTTCGTAACAATCGGCCCAATCTGTACGATAATTTAAAAAAAATCCCTTTCAGTGGTACCGTGGCAACAGGGTGAGTTTCATCGAAAAGAACTACAAACCCACCTAATTGCCCTGCAATTTGGCCCAATCGAGAAATATAAGCCAATTGTTAAGCGGAAGCTGAAAAAGACGAAATTAGCTCGGAATGCTGCAGAAATAAATAGATGCTGGAAAAAAAATGGGCACTTTAGTTGACGAACAGATTGTTCAAAAGAGGATCCGAGATTTTTCAAGAAAAGTTCGTCATTTCATTAAATCTAAAACGAAATAAATCTCTTGACATATGTTTTTCCTAAAAATGCAATAGTTTTGACTACTCAGCTGCTTTGCTTCATCAAAAGAATCCCGAGATAGAGCTGATTTTTTGCGTCCAAATCTTAAGTTATTCGAGCTTTATCGTAAAAGTTTAAAAAATGCTGTTCAAAAAATGCTGTATCATTTTTTCAGAAAAAAAAATCATCTAGGAAAATTTTGACAACTACCTGGAATGTAACTTTGACTTTGTTCAATTTCAGGAAACATCCACGAAATATATGATTCAAATATTTGAATTGCTAGACACTGTAAGAAAATAAACGGCTGAAGATGGTGTTCCTAAAATTTAAATTCACGACCAAATTGTTTAATTTTGTTTCGCTTGAAAACACACCACGAATGAAAATAATAACTACGAATTTGCCAATATCGTACCGTGTTTAGAATAACTCTGCCATTTTGACCATCCCTGACAACGGACCAGCACGTCACGTGCAGTACAAATGATTTAAATGGTTTCGCTCTATGCAACCCAGCATATTAACCGCCTGCTGCCATCGTGCTTCGTAGTTTCTACCCACAAAGTCTCCCATCTACTGAAGCCGGTTGCTGTGCTTTCCTCCGGGGTAAGAGAGAGAGTCCCCCACAGATGCCAAAGGCAGCCTCAGCAGTCGCATAGCAGTTGTTTGCCGCAGCTTTCTGAATTTTCCATCAGATCTGCCAGTCCGCGAGGAAAACAAATGAGTGAAAATTCTCCGAAGAGCAGTTTGTTTTGGGTTATTCTTCTCGCACACTTGTGCATTTCCCATGGTGGCCATTGGCGGAGCTAGAAAATTATTCTGGAGGGGGCCTGGAGGGGGCCTGCCCGAAGGATTTTTTTCGTTTGTAGGAATATTGAAAAGAGCAATGAAAGTAGCGTAATTATTTGAAACGTAGTGTTTTTATTGAAGAATCAAAACAGGTTGAATCGAATAATTAGATCTATTCTGCGCCTCAGTGAGTCAAGATGCCTTAAGAAATTGAGTGTGGTGAATATGTACCTCGTATTATTCCGTGTGGATCAAATGGAGAATGTAGTCACCTTATTTGATTCTCTTGAGGTGTCTCAACTCACCCGAGGCTTAGAATAGACCTGAATTTAAATAGAGTCAAGTTTAAATTAATAAAACAAAATTTCAACTACATAAAAACAACATTGAGTCAATGAACATTTTAAATGTATATCAAAATTTTGATTTGTTTAGATTTACGTGACGCGTTTTAAATATCTTCAAAAATGGTGTCGGTTGATACTGATTCCTTTACAACCCGAAAATTTAGAGGTTATATTGAACTAAATTTCTAAAGAGAGTTCAGAAAATTTGAAGGAGAATTCCGAGGATTATTTCATCAAAATCCTACAGAGAATTTCTCGGTAGTTCGAAAGAAACATCCATGGGTAATTTGAGGTTAAACTTAAGAATTGGATTGACATTGACAGGGCATCGAAATTCCATCGAAATTTTTCGATTTTTTTTGAAGGTATGGCAAAAGAATGTAAATAACTACAGTATAAACGAAATTAACAACTGCATCTACTGTTTTGAACTGTGTTTAATTTATAAATTTTTAAGTACAGTCTTCAAACTGATAATCAGATTCGCCACGTTAGAAAGTTTGGCAAAAATTTAGTTTTTAAATAATTCAAAATTGAAAAGTTCTACAAGATTTTTTTGTATTTTGTAAATAAAATAAATGTTTTAAAAAAAAATCTAGATGGTGGATCAGATGTAATTTTGAAACTCAAAGTTGTAAAATTTGTAGTTTATAGTAACACAGTTTCAAATTCAAGTTACTTTTGAGCTACTATCAAGCTCAATGTATCCTTTGAGTGCTGACATAGGAAATGTCAATAAGACAATTTTGTATGAAAAACTATAGATGTGTATAATATTTCCGCCACCAATAACCCAAAACAGCCAACTTCAATAACGCTGAAATAAAACCTTGGATTGAAAATCAAACCCTTTGAAGAAATCTTAAGAATAAATGTTATAAGAACATTTATTAGAACTGTTATAAGAAATGTGAAGAAATGTGATAAAATTTCCGAGGAAAAAATTGAGAAGCGTTTAAAAAAAATAATAATCAGAACTTTGTCTCTACTAAGTGAATGCAGATGGGAAAACACTGTTTTTACAAGCGGTATATTTCGGATATTTACCTTCGAATTTAATTCATATGGTTTAATTCTTAGATAATTCAAAATATGTTTTTCGAAGAGTCTATTGCAGGCATCATTTAATTAAAAAATGTTTTTATTTTTAATTTGTAGAAAAGAATGGATAAATAACAGTTTCAACAGGTTAACAATATTTTCAATAAAAGTAAGCCTCACGTGTAGTAAGATTTCCTATATAAAATGAATAAAGTCGAAGGAATTACATAAATCTCAAAACTTCGATAATCTTTGTTATCACAATTATAAAGTCATTCTGGGAAATGGCGTCTGAGAAATGGGAAATTACCTCTGGGAAATTACATCTTGGAAATTATCTGTGGAAAATAGCCTCTGGAGAATGGAATTTGGGAAATAGCATCTGGAAAATACGGGAAAGCAATATTTTCCTGAATACAAAATTAGGACAAGAAAACATAAAGAACAAAGATCTACTCTGGAAAGTTGGTCTGATCCAGGAAATTACCTCTGGGAAAAGGGATTCCTGGAAATGGCGTCTAAGAAATAGCATCAGTAAAAATAGTTCCTGGAAAACAATCGATTTCTCGGAAAAAGAAAGACAGATATCCGCTCTGAAAAATTAGTTTTGAAGTCCAAAATGGTGGCTAATTTAAATCCTGACTACGCCCATGTCTATATAATATCTTGTTATGATATGCAGCGATTGAATATATTTGTCATTCTAACTTAATAAATTATTGAGTTATAAAGTTCATTTAACCGATCGTTTGTTATTAAACAGCACGAAAAAAAAAACTTTAAAAAAATGCAAACTCTTGAGGGATGTGAATGTATTGTTTATGTATCGGAATTCTCATAGATCTAATTGTCATTAACTATGGTTTTTAACGATATACCAACTTTAAATCCTATACTGTACGTGGAGTAAATGAAAAGTGTGGGGAAGAGGGTATACGCACTTTACTCTTTCAGAAATAGTTACTCGTTCAAACTATTTCAATTTATGAATAGTGTTTCATTTCAAATTAGAAATATTTTCGGGAAAAATCCTGGGGGGGGGCTACAGAATTCTGGAGGGGGCCTGGCCCCCTAGGCACCCCCAGTAGTTACGCCAATGATGGTGGCTCTCTGTTTAGATTCCGAGGAATCTAAAATTAGACTTTTCATCTCCATCATCATCACGACTCGGTCCTCGCCTTGAGGGATGGTATCAACTCTCCAGACTCCGGTCACTAAACCGAACTGTAACATACATCGTTGGAGGTTGGGATGAGCATATGGAGATTCGTCGGGAGCTGAATTTGAAACGAGTTGGAAATGGGACTGCAATCGCGAAACGACGCCTCGGATCACCATGGAATTTAGCGTACATGAGGCTGTTCCTTCTTTACCTAAAACAAGCTCCGACCTAGCTACCGAGTGCAATTTACCAAAAAGAAAGATTGTGATTCTGTCCCACGGAACAACATTGTTAATTAGCTTCGCCTGAGTGTTTGATGAGAAACTGTATCAACACCCTCCTGGTCGAAGTGTTTTTCAACTTTATGAAAATTTAATTTTGGTGGGGTACATTTCTCATTCCATTAATACCATCAATATCCCGCCGAGGTCAGAAAAGTTCCTTTCCCCCATGCATCAACGATACGGCAATCTTTTCAGGACAGGATACTGGAGAAAAAATCCCACCGGAGATTGAACTTCTGAGAAGCCGTACGGCATCTACAATTGACTTTGCCAAATCTCTACCATTCATTTACACATCGTCGTCGTCGGAGCGAACCTTTCTGGTGACAATGTCTGTCCCTTCCCGGGACGAAAAACCTCAGACAGAGTAAAACCGATCAAATCTTTATCCGCCTTCCGAGAAAAGCTTTCCGCTCCAAACGCACAGCGTCGGCATTGGCGGCCCAAAATGAAGTGCGTCTGTAGCCACAGAGAAAAGAAACAATCGTATTATGCATTGGCCAGCTGCACGGCCGGGGAATTTCACTCATGTTTGGGATACGGTTACTTAAATTTTTTGCATGTGATTTGGGTGGGGAACATTTTCCTGAATTCATGTTAGAGTATTCTTATAATCCAACTTCTCAGCTGAGTTAAATTTGGTTGTTTAGTTGTTTCCATTCCATTACGAATGTCACGGTCGTCGAATTTCACTCATATTCGGACTAGAATTTGAATAAAGTGGAGTTATTTCTTGGATCATACCATTTCAAATGAAATGAGCTTGTTGAAGTTAGAGTGACTAACTTCAAGAAGCTCATTTCATATGGAATGGTATGATCTAAGAAATAACTCCACTTTATTCAAATTTGAGTTTGAATATGAGTGAAAATCGACGACCGTGATATTCGTAATGGAATGAACATTTTCTTTGCTTTACTTTATTTTGCTTCTTTTTAGGCATCGACCGAGCCGGAAAATTGTACTTGTCTTCGGTCCCAAATTACGTGTTCTCTTTGAAGAAGGAAAACGATGTACAGCAATCACCGGAACAAGGACAGTGTGTGGTAACGCCACCCACAAGAATTCTTTGACTGATTACGTTCATTAAGGTGTACAAAAAATATACGCTAAATTGGTTTGAATGGTTTGGTTACCGCTGTGGTAATCAAAAACGATGTTTAAAGGAGATGACTGTATATTGGAGTATATCTAGCCAAGTGGACAGTGAAACCTTGGTGATATTCCAAGAAAGAAACCCCAAAACCTATTAGTAATCAGTAAAATCAATTAATAAAGCTAAAACTCCCGTCTTGATCATGTTGGTCTGCGCATTTCACGCCAATTGCTAATCGAAAAGCTCAGCTCTGGTTCTCAACCAGGGATGCCATATTCACAGACATGTCTGTAAATTTGTAGACTTTTCATTTTTATTGCAGACTTTTTTAACGATGCAGACATTTAGCAGACATTTCATTTATGATGCAGACTTTTACAGACATTTGAAATATTTTTTTAATTTCAAATGAAGGTATTCTGGACAGTATAGTAGATATTGTAAGAAGCTTTGTTGAAATATTTTAAAATATCGTAGGTATAATTTAAATTAGAAATCTTTGAAAAAACTAAAGCGGTGGCTACTTGGAGACACAATGGGCCCGGAGATAAGTATCGTAATTATAGGCCCTTTCCGAGGGTAATATGGATTCCCTACTTATGGTAGTGTTCAAACCCACGCGTGTTCAAACCCATGCGAAAAATTACTGTCAAAGCGTTGGAAATATTGGTCCTTTGCTATTAAGTCACAACAAAAATCAAGGCTCACAACAATACAAATCATATTTGAGAAATTTAGAGACTTCCTCGAAAAATGGCTATGGTCAGGTAGAAACTTCTCAGAGGTATTGGGAGCAAGCAGTTCATGCAATAAGAACCTTCAAAAATTCGTTACCGAAAATCAAAATCATACTTACCAGAATTTCAAGACAGAACTTCCCCAAGAATCAGGAGAGGACTTATCAGAGCTCCAGGAAGAAGCGTAGGAGAGTGGGCTTCTCTGAAGTTTGGAATTATTTAGCGTTTTTGAAGTTCTTCCCTGAAATTTAAGATTGAACTTCCCAGAAGTTCAGAAAAACAAACTTCCTCAAATTTAACCAGGGAGTTAACCAGGAAGGACACTACCTATAATTTCTCAATAAATCAGGAAAAAATCCCGCAGGACGATGCTTCATAGAAGCATAGAAAAAACTTCTCTCAAGTTCAGGAAATAACCTCCCAGAAGTTCCGGAAGAAACTTCTCGAAAGGTTAGTTTGAACTTCCTAGAAGTGCTTGGCAGCTTTTCCAAAGCTCAGAGGAGAACATTCTGCATTTCAGAATAAGGATTTTTCAAAATTCTTTAGAGAGAAAAAAATGAAACTTTCCAGGAGGATTGGGGGTACTTCCTTCTAATTTGAGCACGAATTTCCTAATAGTCCCGGATCAAACTTCCCTAAAGTTTGGGAGAAAACTTCCCAAAAGTTCAGAAGAGGACTTCTCAGAAGCCCAGGAAGAAACTTGAAGAACAAATTTAAGGGAATTTTGGAAGAAAATTTTCCTCACATAAAATTTTCCTCACATGGGACCAATCAGAAGTTTAGAAAAACTTCCCCGAATTTCACGAAGGAGCCTACCAGAGAGGGCACTAGCTGTAAGGTCAAGAAAGAATTTTCCAAAAAAATCGGTAAAGAACTTCTCAGAAGTTCACAAGAAGACTTTTCAGAAGTTGCGAAGATACCAAAACTTTAGTTGATACTACCCAGAAGTGCTAGAGAGCTCCCTAACGTTCCGAATCGAACATTTCAACATTTCAGAATGAGAACTTCTCGAAGTTCATCTTTCTAGTAGTTCAAGCAGAAATTTCTCAGAAATTCACGAACAAACTTTCCCGAAGTTCAGAAGAGATTATTTCGGCAGTTCAGAAAAGAACTTCACAGCAGTTCAGGAAGAAACTTCTAACAACTAAAGATGATTTTTCCAAGAAATTCTGGAGAGTACTTTTTCAAAGTTTTGCAGAAACTTTCCTCGTAGTTCAGGATAGGACTTATCAGAAGTTTAAAAAGTAACTATGTTCAGGAAAAAATACCAAATGTTTGTGGAAAGTAAGGTTGGGTTCTTAAATGTGAATTTCAAACAAAATAAGGAGTGAGTGCCAAGAAGTTCATGAGGAAATTTGCCTGAAGTTCAGGAGGAACCTTCCCAGAATAAAGCAAAGAGCCTTGTAGAAGATCAGGAGAGAGTTTCCCAGAAATTAAAGAGATAATCACTGACTAACCGAAGAAACAGTCTTAACAAAAATCATTCATATGACCATAATGATAATGAGGATCATGAGTGATGATGAAACTATATTAAAATATGGTACACACCATCAATGGTTATTGTTGAATAAAAAAAAAACTGAAAAGAGCGTTACAGGGGAAAAAAACTACAGAAAATTGTGTCATCTATGTGAATGCTTCAAGCTTTAAAAATATGAAACAATATGATAATGACATAACTTGCTCTCTTATCACGTCTTTTCGTTGAAAGAAGTCTAATTTTCTAAAATAAAATTTACAGACTTTTATAGACATTCCCAGACATTTCAAATTTTTGTCACAGAAATTTGATAAAAATATCTGGCATCCCTGTTCTCAACATATTGTGGTAAAGGATGTGGAACTTTTACATGG
The DNA here is from genome assembly GCA_034211315.2 of Aedes japonicus. NCBI lineage: Eukaryota > Metazoa > Arthropoda > Insecta > Diptera > Culicidae > Aedes > Aedes japonicus. The sequence goes on along the minus strand of JASCZW010002799.1, from coordinate 217,161 downwards.
GATTTTGTGTTTTTCAGTATATGGAACGTAACGGGTGCTACTAAAATTTTGGAATTTCTATCTCAAGCTGTCAAAATAAGACCAACATACAGCGATGCCAACGTTCCTGATTTTTCAGGATTTTCCAGACTTTTCAGCATTTTGCCTGAAATCCTGACAAGCACCAATTTTTTCCAGATTTTGATAATAAAATCCTGATTTTTCCTGATTTCCGTAATTTTTATCAATCCAAATTAATTTTAATCGAAATAAATAAACTAATCAAAGGAAGGAAGTTCTGCCAAAGCTTTTACTAATTGGCTACTCTGGTATGAAATTGTTAAAAATCCTTCAATTAAAAATCTATTCTGACCCGCTCCTCTACCAAAACGATACAAGACATCTTATACTTCGGGCTTTACTTTTTTAGTTTTTTTTATATCACTCTCTCACAGGTCTCAAACAGCTAGTTAAGCTTTCGCAAAAAAAAAAATCAAAATACAACTATACCATTTATGAAACTGAAAGAGACGAATATATGTAATGTAAGCTTTTTGGTTTTTATTAAACGGTATTTTTATTAACATCAGTTTATTACACACAAAATTACAATCCTGATTTTATCCTGATTTTTATTTCATATACTTCCTGACTTTGTAAAAATATACTTGGCAACGCTGCCAACATAGTTGAAGAAGCACTGATTTATCTATATAATAAAAAGGTGTTGGGGTTTCCTTTGTCACGATTTAACTCGCGAGCGGAAGAACCGTTTGGCATGGAAATTTGTACGCAGGACTTTTTGAGACCGGGGAACGTTTTTAAGATAGTAAGAGACCCCTCCCTCCTTTGAAAGGGGGGGGCTCCCATACAAATGAAACACATTTTTCTGCATAACTCGAGAACTGATCAAGAAAAGGAACCCAAATTTAGCATGCGCAAGTTTTTGGAGGCAAGAAATGTTTCTATGGTAGTTTGAGACCCCTCCCCTCTCAAGAAAGGGAGGCTCCCATACAAATAAAACAGAAGTTTCTGCATATATCAAGAACTTATCAAGCAAATGAAATCAAATTTGGCATGTGGGGTTTTCTGGTGGCGAAAAATGTTTAGATGATAGTTTGAGACCCCTCCCCTCTCCTAGAAGGGGTGCTGTCATACAAATGAAACTGAAATTTCTTCATAACTCTAGATCTAATAAAGCAAATGGAACCAAATTTGGCTTGCGGGGATTTTAAAGGCAATAAATGTTTCTACGATAGTTCGAGACCCCTCCTCCCTCTCTGGTAGGGGAGGGGGGGGGGCTCCCATACAAATGAAACACAAGTTTCTGCATAACTCTAGAACTAATCAAGTAAATGGAACCAAATTTGACAGGTAGAGATTTTTGAAGGCAAGAAATGTTTCTAAAGTAACTCGAGACCCCTTCGCCCTTTATAAGAGGGGGGTTCTCATACAAATCAAACACAAATTTGTGAATAACTCGAGAACTAATCAAGCATATGGAACCAAATTTGGCATGTGGAGGTTTTTGGAGGAAAGAAATGTTTCTATGGAAGTTTGAGACTCCTCCACCATCTGGAAGGGGGAGGGAGGGGGGTTTCCATACAAAAACAACACAAATTTCTGCCTGACTCGAGAACTAACCAAGAAAATGGAACCAAATTTGGCATATGGAGGTTTTCGAATGCAAGAAATGTTTCTATTGTGGTTTGAGACTCCTCTGCTAACTGAAAGAGGGGTCTCTCATACAAATGAAACACGAATTTCTGCATAACTCGAGAACAAATCAAACAAACGGAACCAAATTTGGCATGTGGAAGTTTTTGAAGGAAATAAATGTTTCTAATGTGGTTAGAGACCCCTCCGCCTTCTGGAAGGGGAGACTCCCATACAAATGAAACAAAATTTTTAACATAACTCGAGAGCCAATGAAGCAAATGAAACCAGATTTGGCATGTTGCGGTTTTCGGAGGCAAGAAATGTTTCTATGGCACTTCACCACCTCTCACCACTTCAAATGGGTTGAAAACTGTTTGAAAACTGTCCGTTAGTGGCTATTTGGTGAAGCTTCCGGTTGCAATCGGAAAAGGAGTGTTGTACGGCCTTCATGTCAACTTGACGAATGCATCTCTTAGTTCTACCAATCAAGTGTTTGTAATTCGTGTCTCTCCAGTTATTTTTGTACACCAAGGAGCTCAAAATCGCGACTGGGCGACTGGGCGGCCAAAACAAGTGTTGTCCATCTGCATGATGTTTTTGTAGAAACGGGATCAAAATATTCTTCAAAAATTCGTTCTGGTAAACATCTTGAAACCAGAAAAACCTCTCTCTTTTTATTCAAACTTACGTTTAATCTAATATTCTATGTTCGAAGATGCAGTAGAACCAACAATCAATATGCAACTAGCGATTTGAAATTGGTTCACTGTTGTAGAACCCCTTGGTCCGAATTACACCTTGAAGCCAGCACCTTGTTATACATATTTGCGCCTTTGTTTTGATTTGCTGTGTTATTTTGACAGAGTATTTGAGAGTGTGTTCATGTGAGTTCATTATAAGGGGTGCATTATTGAGCTTGGGACCGAGCTTGGGACGATGTTCTAGTACTGACTGAGCCAAGAAAAAAATCGTTTTTGTATGGGACCAACTGGTCTTAGAGTTAGTCTATGGTAGAACCATCCATGAAATAGTATCGATCGTTTCGGGAAATGTACGTCTTCGAAGGCTCGAGATAAAGAACGAAGTCTTTTTGCTTCCATAATTTGGGCTGCTTTTCCACTACATTACTTGCTAGCAGTTGTTGGGGATCTTAGGGTATGATAAAAAGTCGAAACCGCAACATTTTCGCTTTTGAAATATTAAATCGTACACTTTTGCCGAGATTTCTGTGTAGCTCGTAGAACTGGACAACGCGCTTGCGAAGTGCTTCTTGTTTCGATGGCATTTTGAGTAAAACTAAGCAAGCCTAAAAAAACCCAGAAACAAGAAAGAGAGAGAGAGAGAGAGAGAGAGAGAAAAAGCTTTCACATACACACTCTCATTTCTCTCTGAGCATGTTTGTTGTTGAGCATTGGGGCCACGAAAAAATCAATCCCTGAGACTTAACTACACAGATAAAAAGAAACATGAAATTTTCTGCGTTGTGTAATGCACACAAAGGGAATGCTAGATTTGGCAGAAAATAATGGGATATTTCATGATAACGCCTGAATCAATCCTGTTATAGAAAGATTTCAAACATTGTTGTATGGCGCATGAAAGATTGCAAACAATTTCGTTGTTTACGCCTCTTTTAGCTTGGAATTAAACGAGTGAAAATTTTACGTGCTTGTTAAAATTAATTATTTTTTTTCTGTGTAGTTCCCCTTATGTCAGCTCAAGTCATCCCCATCCGGAAAGCTGGGGAAGGTCCTTCCTCTCCCAAAATAGCCGAAACAGACAAAATCAGCCTTCTCTCAGTTGTTTGAGTTTGCGGTTTCTTACATCTGCCGATGAGCTCAACATCTTGTTCGACGAACAATTTGACCTCCGACGTGGTCGTTCAACAATTCACCAATTGAACCGAGTCACCAACATTCTCAGGCGAAACAAGTCTGTTTCAAAATCATCTGCCATGGTAGTTCTCGTTACTCAGTTCGAACCAAGCGGCACGTACGGTCGTGTTTTTCACTCGCTCTCTGAAAAGTTTTTCGGTGTTATTTCGTGCGTAGAGCACTGTACCTCTCGCATTGTGTGATACACAGTTCGACCCCGGGGGAGCCACCACGTAGTGACTTCGGCACAAGCTCGACTGGAAAACGCTCCCGATTGAACCCACCCGATGATATATTATCATCGAAAAAGCACGTGTCTAACACCCGCTACGCCGTTCTCGAAAACGGTGGTACACCGAAAATTGAGAAAACGCAACCGTTATTCGTGAAAGGATTTCCGGAAGGTTTACTCAATAATACACCAACAAGGGCTTGCGGTGCACAATTCAACTCTGCTCGCACGGTTACAAGCTGGTGGTCTCCGCGCTATCCCACTACAATGCGGTCTAGAAAATCCTGAAACAGATGCAAGTTCAGTATTTCACGTACAATATCGAAGCGAACAAACCATTAAAGGTGGTTTTGCTTGGCCTTCAGGAAAAGAAGACGAAGGAACTGGCTAACGAACATAGATCTAATAGACTTAAATCTGTGCAGATCAACAAAATGTGTCGGCATGACGTCTCTCGAAGCTACCGGGATCAGCTTTACCAGGTTCACTTCGAGGACGAACTCGACGTGCACGAAAGACCTGCAAAACATTCGAGCCTTGTTCCACATCGTCGTCAAGTGGGGCCGCTACCAACCGATCCACCATGATGTCACTCAGTGCAAGAACTGCCTGATGTTTGGGCATGGCACTAAAAATTGCCACATGGCGAAGCGCTGCGTCAACTGTGGCAAACATCACCTAGTCGATGCCTGTGAGCGGATGGAGGATGCTGACCCAGTGTGTGGCAACTGCGGTGCAAGCAATAGAGAAGTGGATAGAATTCATCGAAACTCGCCGAAAATCGTCAGCCGACAACCAACCCGGCCATCGACGATGCTCTCTGGTCCTCTCTCAAAACTTGCCAAAAGCACCCAATTCGTTCGATCCTCAGACGGCCTTCTGTTCAGCAGCGACTCAGCCATTCCAAAGCAATCTTCCAGGCCGTCGTACTCTGGTGCAACATCCGGCGCGATCGTTGATTCGGATGAACAGATCCGGGCCCACTCAACAATCGACATTTTCCCAACAAACATGGGGAACAACATCGCCCAGCCGGTCGTGTACCAAAAACTCAGCTCAGACCACTATCAAGTGATGGCTGAAGTTGGGTCCTCCGTCAACCGACATTCCGTAACCAGGCGCAACTAACATCGCGCCAACTGAGTCCAGTTCCGTCATTAGGTCGATTACGGTAGACGCATCGAATCAACCAACGACATCGATCGACAACTGCAGTAGATCGAGCAGGCGATCTCCCATGCCCGGGAGCATGACATCCCAGAAGCAACACAGGTGAGCAACTGTTTAGCTTTTGATAGTCTCACTAAAAATTTGATCCATCTACGAAACACCACTCGCAGACATCCTAGACCAGATCGGGTAGTGTGGTAGATGTTATAGTTCAATGGTGATATTGCAAATAATAATAACAATAATTGTATTTGAATGTTGAAAAAAAAGGAAATTGTTATATGTATTTTAATTGAATAATTGGTCATGAACGTGTTAATAACTATTAGGAAGGCTATTCACGAAGAAGCGTGTACAAACGAAATCGTAGTAGGTGCATGTGCATGATCGTTTCAGTTATTTGACGGCTTTTGTAGAGCACAGTTGTGCTGGCGCGAGTTGCGAAGGATTGAAGCTGGAACCGACTTAACGCTACCTATCAAATGCAACATTTGCTCAATCTTTTTTACAGACTTTCATCCTCTCATAATCACCCAGAATTTTTTTGTTGGGCAAAATTCCAGCAAGTTTGGCGGATTTGCCTCATTCGGCATAAAAACAACATTGTTGGCCTCGTACAACTTCATCACCGGTTTCGCGTAATGTCACGATGCCAGATCCAGCGGACACAGAGTGTAACCTTCGCGAGACCAGAAAAAGGCAGCAGGTGTTTCTGGAGGCATTCTTCTTTACATATATTTGGCCGTTGATGGTACCGGTCGTTATGGGCGGCGTGCAGTATTTGCCGCACCTACAGATCGCCTGCCACTTTAAGTAATTCTTGGCAAATTTCTTTATTCTTCCGGAACTTCTCTGGCGGAACTGCTTGGCGTCCGCTTTGATGTGCGTCCATTATTATGCCCTTCAGCTGCACCAACCACTCGCGGTACAGCTTCCTGGCGCGGGATTTGGCCACCGTATTCTGTTTATCGGTTCCGTTAGGAACCTCCCTTTTCTTAAAGACATGAAGTCCGGCCCACTTTATCGTCTTGTGGACGATCCAGACGGAAGAATTGAGCTTCTTGGCCACGTCCCGAATCGAATGATTTCGGATTGCACTTGAACTAATCCCTCACCTTCCTTGCGTTGACAAGTCGATCTTCTTCCCTTTTCTTCCGCTGCCAACTCACCACTGCGTCGTCTGGGTCTCTTTAAACTATTTTGTAACACGAAAACCGGTAAATTGTCGATTCCCAACTGTTTCACGATCCACCTGTGGAACTAGCCTGGATTTTCATTGCGCCCATAATTTTTGTCGAAGCATTGCGTGCTTGGAACCCGTCTCCATAATTCCTTGACAGATTGTGACGAAATTTTGCAAATGTAAACAATAAACTTTAAACTAGTGTCACTCATAATTTTGTTAATTTTACTTCGTGCAACAAAAGAAAGTGTTTTTCAAGGTTAATCTTGACTGGGCTGGGCTTATTGGATTTGAAAAGAAAATGACCGCATTTGGCCAAGAAAAACGAATTTTTATTGCCAGGACAATGCCAGGTTGCACACATGTGCCGTTTTCATGGCAAAAATATACAAATAGAGCTACACAGATAAAAAGAAACATTGAATTTTCTGCGCTATCTAATGCACATAAAGGGACTGCTAGATTTGACGAAACTTAATGGGACATTTCATGTTAATTTTAGCCAGATAACGCCTGAATCTAGCCTGTTGTATGAAAGATTGCAAACATTGTTGTATGGCATATGAAAGATTGCAATCAATTTCGTTGTTTACGCCTCCTTTGGCTTGGATTTAAACGAGGGAAAATTTTACCACTTGTAAACATTAATCATTTTTTGCAGTGTACTTATTGCTGAAGAAATTACTCGGAAAAAAGAGATTGGACTCCAACGGTGAAATTGTCTCACAAATAAATACCTATTTTGATAGACTCGACAAATCTTTTTGTACAGAAAAAAAATGGAGAAATATTGGGTAAGGGTAGAGAACACAAAGGCTGTTCAAAAATAAGAGAAGTTATCCAGAAGTTATCAACCCCTTGGTTGCCCTCGTGAACCTTCATTGCTTCCTATGAACAACAGCTAGCAGTATTGTTAGATAATGTAGATGATGTAGCTATTTCTTATTGAGAATTCTTTATGTTTTCTAGAAAGCTGTTCAATAAAGATTTATTTAAAATGAGAAGTTATTTTTATATCTATTCGTAAGTACCACCTTATTCTTCCCAATCAGCCAACATCAAGATCTTTCTTTGCAAAACTCCTAATACCATCAAATTTCAATCGCTAAAAACTTGCGAGTTATCGGTTTTTGGCGAGATATTTACGTTTTCTGACATCTTTCAGAAATCAATCTGACAAATTTCACTGCACAATTTTACAATTCGAGTTTATGTGATATGGCAAAAACGTCGTTTTAAGAATAGATTTCAAATTTATTAACAGTATCCTCATTAATTTGGAAAAGGTCGTGAGCAAAATTTTACCTGTGAGTAAACGTTTTTAAGGTCATTAATACCTATAACTTGGAAGCCTTCAGTTCAGAAAGGGGTATGGGCGCGTTCTTTCGAGTTGGTCGCGGCAGATTTCATGTGTGAATCGGCTGCCCCATCAACGTTCAAAAGTGCCTGAACCAAATGGACAGCTTGTAATGATCACTAGAAGTTGCGATGGGGGATCATTGCCCTGATATTCGTTGTAAAACGTTTCTTTTATTCTATAACCAAACATGATGGAATTGAGTAAACGAGCGAAAACTCAACGGGAATGATCTCTCATATGCATCCATCGCATCCATTCTGAACGGCCGTTGTGAAAATATCACCACGAAAATCTCACATGCGCATGGCGTGTTACCAATCACTAATCCTTTTTCCTTTCTGTTCTCTGCCCCATTCTATGACCACGAGCAATATCATATGGTCATCCTACAGTCAACTCTTCAAAAGCAGTAACATCGCGACAACACAGAGGAATAAGTAAAGAACGATATAAACCCTAACCAATTTTACTTTCAGCCAAATTTTCTAACACAAGGTAAGCAATCAAATGACCACTACAAAATATACTGAATATCCACGACATAATATATAACGGGAAAAGGAAGGGACCATCTAGGCACCCAAGTGCAACGATTTGGATAGGGTGCATGGGACTGTCTCAGCTCTATTGTTAACATTTCGTGGAACGAGAGCGGGCTCTTCGTCCACATCTATTGGGTTTATTCTGTCAATCGAGGGCTCGATTCTAATGCTGTGGGTGTGAACTTGCTTTTGGAAGGAGATTCTCTTCCCTATATTCGCGGGTTTCGCGTAAGTTTCTCTCCAGGAGCTTGATGATCACAAACAACAATAGAATCCTGATCAAATTGTTTTTCAGATTATTCCACTGCTATGGAAAGTAACCTTGCTACAATAGATTGTAGCAATCATCTCATCTCTCATTAATACCTATAGCTTGGAAGGTGCGAACAGAAAGCTAGTATATCCTCACAGGAACTCCCGTCAAAACTTCAAAGGACCAGTGCCATTTCAATTCTCAAACAAATAACATAAAACGTGAGGTAAAGTATAAAAACCTGGATTGAAGTTCGTTGATTGTGTTGTAACAGGATCGAAATAGGAGATAACTACAAAGTCTTGTTTGTAGTTTTATCCGATGCTTATGTTGGTTTGCTACCTAGATTGAACATCATTGAGATATCTGTTCACAATAAAGCAACGACGAACTTGATTGTTTTTAAACTGAAAATAAATCACGACTTAAAGACGTCAACCAAAGTAAATAATTTATAATAAATCAACAATGTATCTGAATCCCAAAAGAAGGCCAACTGTTTACCATTCACACAACCCTGAGGGGCAACGAATCCAACCAAGTGTGAGTGGAATAAAACTTACCTTTGTTTCGATTGCTCTTTTCTTCCAATTTTCCTCACCACTGGCTCTCAAAAGAACACAAATTACACCTTCTTTACACTCAGGAAAACTCTTCCCCTATCCACCGACAATCACCAGGAAGAAAACGCAACGCAAAATCCGTTGTCTTTGCCCGCGTCCAGACGACTATTATAAATTCAGCAAATCCTCAAACATTTATATACACCAGAGATTACCGACCGAGCCTTCCGTTTGTGCCCGTTTTCGTTCCTTATTCACGTTGAACGCCGGCGATGTGGCGAGCCGTCCGGGTCTTTACTTTTTCCGCATTTGTTTAACAGATTTCCCACTCCCGCTTCTTCCTTGTCACCCACGAAGTTCCGCGACACTCGCTGCTTCTTTTTGTCGCTTCGCAAATAACGCTTTTATGCTGTGAGTTTATCCTTTTATTGTTTTCCTTTCACAAGAATTTAATCCACAAACACGATAACAAAAATATAAACTCGGATTAAAAGGAACCAGATTTGTCCAGTTCCACGTCTTCCCCGTCGTGGTGTCTGTCGTTATGCAGGACGTATTTTTGTTTTTTAAATCTTCATCATTTTCTTTATGCCTCAATCTTTTACTGGCGGCCACCTTCCAGAGGATTTGCCAACAAACTCAAGCAAAAAGTTCCTACCGACTGTTGGAGTTCTGCACTTGACACTCGTGATACCCGGAACTCTTCACTTTACGCGTCTTCTTTCTAGAAGAGTGTGCCTCTTTAACTTGGAAACTTTATTCCTCGCAAGGGGGAACCAACAATGCTTCTTGAAGCTTCTTATCGGCCGCAAGCCATTAGTAAAGATCTAACCCTCATTAACGCGAATAATGTCCCGAAACCCGTAAGGAATTCAACGCTTCAAAGCTTATACAAGCGAGAACATATGACAACGACCGGCGACGACGCGACGTGAGCGGTATCACACTTGATCCAATTTTCGAAATCACTGTAATTAATTAATCACAACTCAAGACACAACACAAGACTGCGACTGGAGCGAGTAAATCACTCATTTAATTTAGAGACATCCGGAGTGCTCTCACTGCCACTTCGACGAGCTATAGATCCAAACAGGGTACGCCTATCCCACTGTGGCGGCAACCCACAATTCCGTGGGACACTCCAGTGGATGGGGAACTGCTTCCTCTACTCCTCCCAACACTCTACTTCGGATGATGATCTCAGAACCCGGAAGAAGATGTTCGCTCACTACTCGGGACGCCTCAGGCGAGAAAACGTCCAACTCGGATACCGGTCCACGAAAGACTGACGATGGCGGAGCATAAACATCCGATTCTGGTTTTGTGGGGTTTGGTTCGACTTGGCTTGTGGAACAACCAATTGCTACGAGAGCAAGAGAGATTTCGTATCAATGATTGTGCGATAGAAGAAGGCGACCATGACGACGCCGCCGGTTGCCGGATGCAGCAAACAGCGATGAGCATGAGAGCGGGAAAAATGTGTTCCACCACCGCCGCCGCCACCGAGATTGGCAAGAGCAAGAGAGCGAGATGAAAAGGATACAGAACACGGTTTGTTATCAAATGCAGCTTTCTCCGCAGGGTTGAAGCTTGCCGAATGCAACGGGTATGCTTGCTAAGGAGTGTATCGAAAAGTAGTTATAAACTTCCAAATAATAAAATAGGCATGAAAATATGGTTAAAATTAACATACTATTTCAGTTTATTATAGCTTAACATGTTTACAAAAGATCCAAACGGAAAAACTAGTCATCATGTTCATTTCTGTAGAATGCCCGTACCTTTGGTTTGACACCTGCCATCAAATTCTGCACAGTGACCTTTGTGCACTTCCTGGATGCCGCTGCCCAATTTTTCTTAAAATCGGTCATGTTTTGGGACACTGTACCATCCTTCTTGAATATACGCTTGACTATTGCCCAATAGCGTTCGATCGGTCGCAACTGGGGACAGTTTGGTGGGTTGATGTCTTTTTCTACGAACTTGATGTTATTCTCCGTCAGCCACTGTAGAGTGGATTTGGCGTAATGTGCCGATGCCAAATCTGGCCAGAAGAGAGGAGGGAACTGGTGCTTTCTATACAATGGTAGCAACCTGTTCTTCAAACATTCCTTTTGATAAATCTCAGCATTTATAGTTCCTTTTGTATAGAAAATTGAAGAACGCAAGCCACATGTGCAAATAGCTTGCCAAATGAGCACCTTCTGACCGAATTTCTCCATCGCAACAGTCGTATCTGCGGTTGGCACACGTTCCCCAACAGATGTAGTATAAAACTGCGGCCCCGGTAGCGTTCTTGAATCTTCTTTAACGTATGTTTCGTCATCCATCAAAATGCACTGGTCGACATTGTCCAAAATGCAGCTGTACAGCTTTCGAGCCCTGGTTTTGGCACGAGACTTTTGTTCCGGAGTTTGTTTGGGCACTTTCTGCGTTTTGTACGTCTTCAAGTCATTCCTGCGCTTGATTCGTTGAATCATTCCGATGCTGGTCCTGAACTTCTTGGCTAGATCGCGAGTAGAGGCAGATTTGTTCCGTTGAATATAATCCACAACTTTTTGGTCCAAATCGGGGTTGCTGGAGCCGGGTTTCCGGCCACTTCAGGTAAATCCTTGAGGGAGCACTCCTTACCAAACTTTTCGATGATGCGTTTTACACTTGCCGGGTGAACATTTACTCTTTTCGCAATCTGGTTGTAAGTAACACCCTTTTCGGTGCACCAAGTGTGCAGAATTTTCTTTTTAGTCTCAAATTCAATTCGCGACATTTTGAATACAACTTTATCAACGGAAATGAATGAACCGAATAATCATTTTTGACATGTAAACAAAGCAAATGGCGCTTACACGCTAAAAATATATACAGTAGTTTATGCGTAATAACGCATCGAATGTTTATAACTACTTTTCGATACACTCCTTAGGTGGCGATTTGGAGGAAACGCATGGTACATTACGGGCGCCGCAAACTAGATCTGAATTGTAAGCGGCCCACACACCTCAATAGTCGAGGATTTGCATTGAGGAAGACCCGTTTTTTTATATCTGTTGAATCTCGAAAGATGGTGCACATTCAATCAATTTCTGAGTCAAAAATTTAAGCTACACTGCTGGTCATTAAAATAGGAGTAGGACAAATTAAGGGGGAATATACAGTTAGAACGAGAAAAAAAAACTCATTTTCGAAAACAAAATTTCAAGGGGAAGTTTTTACTCAAATTAATTGAAACTTTTTTACAATCATAAATGTATCCATGTAGTATACAAAAATATTTTTTTAAATTTTTTTTTCCACAAAACGGCGGCCGTTAGAGCGCGTTGTATTTTGCTTGTGGCGGCTCTCCTGGTCGCAGTTTTGAATTAAAAACTGCTAACTCAAAAACATTACATTAATTACATTTACAGTTAGTAGGTAAATTGAAAAAGAAGTAAAAAAAATTGCATTTTGGCGTAACTCTTCAGAAATAATCCACATTTTTCCATATTTAATAATAAAATGTTACAATGTTACAATTTTTAACTCATATAGAAGGTAATACTATAATCAAGAAATCCTACAAGTTTCAGTTTAATCGAATAATTAGTTTTCGAGTTATCACCGGCATAAACTCCGAAAATGCTGTTTTGAGAAAAACGCATTGAAAGTTTTAAGCGTCTCTTTATAATTGCTGCGCGCAAAAAAAGCGAAAAGGCGCGAGAAACACTTGGAGTTCGAATTTCGAAAAAAGGGTTTCAGGAGCGTACTCTACGGGAAATTTACTAACTTTTTATGCAAAAAAATATAATTGAATTTTTTGGTGATTCTAACTGTATATCCCCCCTTAATGCGAAATTTATTTTTACTGCGAAGTTATTTTTACTCAATTTTATTTAATTCAACTTCAAAGTAAGACAATTGGTAGTGTATTAAAAATTAAGTAATTACACAAGAAAATTCAAAGTTCAAACTTTAAATGACTTACCTATAACAATCAAATATAAAATATGCCTGGTCAGTGAAATAGGTGTGTTTCGTAAAATTGTAGTATTACAGCTTCAAACTTATCGAATTAGTTTTCCTACAATAATGGCTCTTAGTAGACGCTGTATACTCCATTATTTAGAAGAACCTTTTTCAATCTTCTTGGTATTGACTCAACCACGCGCTGGCAACTCGAATAAAAAAATCTCATATATTTACAATTGAATGTATTGCAACGATGCCAAAGAATCTATAGTATGTAAAATTAATATTATTGTTCACAACTATAAGATGACAATAGGAGTTATTGTTACCACAATAGAATCTAATGTAAACTAAGCCATCGACAATAAAAAAGTGGGGTTGTTATGTACACTGATAGGCAAAATAAAGTGCCCACCTCTTCGTTTTCTCAATTTCTCTCATTTACTTGGTTCAAATTAACGTAAACACAGTGGAGGTTTTTTTTCTTATTTTATTTTTTATATTCTTTTTAAGTTTCACTTATGGAATACTGAAAAAAAGGACTTTTACTTCAGGAAAAATAAAATCAATTTGTGTTGAAAAAAAAAATAGTGACAAAATAAAGTGCCCACTTCAAAAATCGGTATGTTTTCGATAAGTTTCCATTGGAAGACCCCTCGATTGTTTATGTTTTGATATTTTGACATGTCTTAAAGCAAACGGCTCAACCTGGTGCATTTGTATACGTGATCGCATTTGATTCAATTGAAAAAAATGGAGAACGCAGTGCTTTCGAAAGAAATTCCCTTGTGTATCCGAAAATTGGTCGTTCGTGATGTGCAAAACGGTGAATCGCACCGGGCTGTCGTTAAGAAGTACAGTATCAGTAAGGCAGCGGTTGGCAAAATTCTTCTGAAGCTTGAAACGTTTGGATCAGTGGTGGATCGCCCTGGCAGAGGCAGGAAGCGGAACACGGATGCGCGAACGGACACCAAGATCATGCGCGAAGTCAAGAAGCATCCGAAGGTAACTGTCCGCGAGATCCAGGAAACCCTTCAGTTATCAGTTTCCAGTCGAACTGTTCGTCGCCGTCTCGCAGCACAGGGGTTGAATAGCAAACTTGCCCGGAAGCGCCCATTTATCAGCAAGGCAAACAAAGCCAAACGGCTTAAGTTTGCTAAGGAGCATGCTGATAAGCCCCTAGAGTTCTGGAAAACGGTTCTCTGGACGGGCGAATCAAAATTCGAGCTGTTTAACCGAAAGCGGCGGGTTCGTGTTTGGTGCAGATCGGGAGAGGAGCTGCAGGAGCGCCACATCCAAGGCACAATGAAGCATGGAGGAGGAAATGTGATGGTCTGGCGGTGTTTTTCGTGGGGTGGAGTAGGAAGCATTGTGAAAATCGACGGGATAATGACGGCAGATTCTTACATCAACATCCTGCGAGAAAATCTGGAGCTTTCGCTGATCCAGACGAGCCTTGAAGAGCAGTTCGTATTCCAGCAGGACAACGACCCGAAGCATACTGCCAAGAAGACCAAGTCTTTCTTCCGGTCTTGTCGGATCAAACCGCTGGAATGGCCTCCACAAAGCCCGGACCTCAATCCCATCGAGAATTTGTGGGCGATTCTCGATGCCAGGGTTGACAAAACTGGTGTTACCAATAAAAATAACTATTTTGAAGCCCTGGAGCGCGCCTGGGAAGAGCTAGATCCACAGCACCTACAGAACCTGGTCGAGAGCATGTCGAAGCGCCTGCAGGAGGTCCTGAAGGCCAAAGGGGGGCACATAAATTATTGAAATGCTTTTATTTTACTTTAATTTACGTTTTCTGTAGCCTAAATGAAGTTTTCACTTTATTTTGTCACTGTTTGTTTTTTCAACACAAATTGATTTGTTTTTTCTTTAAGTAAAACTCCTTTTTTCAGTATTCCATAAGTGAAACTTAAAAAGAATATAAAAATAAGATAATAAAAAAAATACAATGTGTTTACTTTAATTTGAACCAAGTAAATGAGAGAAATTGAAAAAACGATGAGGTGGGCACTTTATTTTGCCTATCAGTGTATCTTAACAATAGGAAAATCATTATTTTCCGAACAAACTTGAACCAATTACTATTAATTGAATTGGTTCACAATTGTTGAAAATCCAAGCATATGGAGTGAATTGTAGATTTATAATAATGACAATATGCATTTTTCCTTTATCTTACTCATGAACAAAAAGATTTATGGTTGGAAATAGATTTATATGTTATTTTATATTAATGTATTGTAATTGTATGGTTATTTTTATCTGGGAAGTATCAGTAAGTAATGCAAACCACTCTCTATGAACTGTGGTCCATAGTTGATCTTTATTCGAAAATACTTGACCAGATAACTTCCATTTGACCTCGTTCCATAAATTATCTTTGGGGTTTATGTCAGGAGATTGACTACCCAGAAAAAAAAATTAACAAGTGCGTAAAATTTCCTCTCGTTTAATTTTAACCCAAAGGATGCGTCACCAACGAAGTTGTATGCAATCTTCCATGCAACATACAACAATGTTTGTAATATGTTATACAGCAGGCTAGATGCAGGCGTTATCTGACCTCAATTTACATGAAATATCCCATAAATTTCTGCCACATGTAGCATTCCCATTATGTGCATTAGAAACCGCATTAAATTCAATGTTTCTGTTTAACTGTGCAGACCATGAAATAACCGACACTTTTTTTGCACGAAACCATTCCTTAACATACTTAGAAGTGTGTTTCGGATCGTTGTTCTGCCGAAAATACCATACAAGAGGCATATTTTCTTCTGCATAAGGGAACATAACCTCTTCCATGATCTCTTTGTAATCAAATCTGGTCATGATGGAATTGATACGAAAAATGGGACCTACACTATACCAAGAAAAACAACCCCAGACCATGATGTTACCGCCTCCATGCTTCACAGTTTTTACCGTGTACCGCGGATCGAACTCTATGCCGAACATTTCGTTGAACATCTGAGATCTGAGATCTAAATTATCGTATTATTTCCTAATCCGGACGATGTAGAGTATTAGTTCAATTGACGAATTTATTTATAGAATTCTGCGACAATCTGAACATAGAATCCATATTGTGAAGAACTTACAACCTAGAATGGGTTCTGGAAAAATTAGAAAAATCCGTGAAGTTGATCATATCAATTATCACATCTTGAATCACTAAGATTTTAAGATACTATAAATTTTGTAAACTTAGGAGTTTAAGATATTTAAAGACTAGATAAATTTCAAAAATTGGATTGATTGTCATGAATTTCCAACAGATTGACGACTTAATTGAACATCTTGAAAAACTACCAAATAATACTTGAGTAATTTGCGTTTAAAGTGTTTAAATTGCTCATGACAGCCGCTATTCATCAAATGTACATTTGAAACTCTCGAGGGTAGGACGTCTACGTCGAAAGAAAATGAGAGTTTACAAAGATTGTACTTGGAAAAAAAGCAACAGACAAAACATATCACCAAAAATTCATTTTATGTCGAATATTTTTGAAACTCTCAGGAAATGAAAACAAACATACAGGCTACGTTTTTGCAGAAATGGTTAATTCAACCTCCTTTCCTAGGCTCAATGCCCGCACCTTTGACCTAACGTTAAGCATCAAATCCGGTGCAACACTTGCGCCATCTTTCTTACACGCTTTTATCCACTCTTTCTTCAAATCCTTGTCGTTTTGAAGACCTTCCCTGTTTTCCGGAGCCCTTTATAATCACCCAGAATTTTTGTATTGGGCGAGGATGTGGCGAGTTTGGCGGATTTGCCTCCTTGGGTACAAAAACCAACATCGTTGGCTTGATACTACTCCATCGTCGGTGATCCGGTCAAACCGCAGTGACACCTACATGGGGCCGCAGGAAGGGCAGCGGGCGCTTCTGGAGGCATTCTTCCTTATATATTTGATCGTTGATGGTGCCGGGCGTTATGAACGGCTTGCGTAATTTGCCACACACACAGATCGGCAGACTTGTCGATTAATTTCGGCTACATCAACCATCGGCTGCATCACGCGGGATTTGGCCACCGTATTCTGTATATCGGTTCGGTTAGGCACCTTCCTCACATTGAAGGCATGAAGTCCAGTCCACTTCATCGTCTGCTGGACGAACCAGACGATAGAATTAACATTCTTAGCCACGTCCCGAATCGAATGGTTCGGATTGCGCTTGAAGTAATTCCTCACCTTCCATTCGTTCACGAGGTCGCCGCTGGGTCGTCTGGGTCTCCGTGAATGGTTTAAGCACACGGAATATGGTAGAATTGTCGAATCCCGACGATCCATTTGTGGGATTGGCCTAGATATTTTTTTGTTGAAGCACTTCTTACTTAAAAGTCATCTCGACAACCACTTGACAGGATGTTTATTTTGCATATTTAAACATTACACTCTAAACTAGTTTTACCCAAAATATAATCAATTTTGATACAAGCAATATTTTCTTACACAACATAAAGTGTTACACTAGAGTTAAAGCTGGTACTTTATGTCGAACACTCATTATCCTAAATTAATAATAACCGTATGCATAACAATGTTTGCACCATCGTGCAAATATCTTGGTATTTTTTGCATCAACAATTCCATGGTTTTATTTGCATACACGTAAGCTATAATTCATATCATAGTAGGCTGCGAGTAGAAGAAGCCGATTTCCTCAGTTTGACAAATACACCATGACGAAGTGGCAGCGGATCCGTCATTTGGAACAAGCGCTAATGTTACAAAAAGACATTTCAATCGCCGTGGGAGTGTTCTAATAGACCGTGAAAAGTGTCTTAGACCGAGAAAAAAAGGACAACAATCCACGAAGGTGGCCACAGGCCATCCTAGCTCAGTTCGAATACCAAGGGTTATCGCTGCCATTAAAAGAAAGATTCGGGAGAATTCAGTGTGTTCAATGAGGAAAATGGCGAAGGAATAAAAGAGGATTGCCATGCAAAGTCGTGGGTGTTAATAAAAACTCACATGATTACCAACTACATCCGGGAGCTACGAGTCGAGCGATGTATGAAAATCTTGAACTTCCTCAAGCGAAAAAAAATCCGGTAATCCAGCGTTTACCGTCGATCCCGTATCAAATTCCAGAAGCGATCGCTATATTAGATCTCTTCCGATAGACGACGTGGCCAACATGCATAATAACGAGTATCTGACGAAGAATCCAGCTAGCGTTATGATGTTTAGATTAGTGGCTTCGAATGGCAAAATAAAGATCCCGCTGTTCATTCCAGAAGGCGACAAAGTAAACACGGAGGTCTACATTAGGATTTTAAGTAAGAATGTTCTTCCGTAAATCAAAGAGCAGAGTATGGCCCGAAGCCACATGTTGTATTTCAACAAAATGGGGCTTTGAAGTGGTTACAGGAACATTTACCGATCTGAGCAAACAATATATGGCCGCCATCCAACTCCGATCACAATCCACGGGAAAATGGCGCGTCATGAAGGCCTGTTTTAAACGCCACCCGAGTACAGCAAGCCTTAGACAAAAATTGACCCGTACTTTGTGAGAAATGGATCCCGGCTACATTATAAGAACCTATTGTGGGTTCCGGAAGCGTGTGAAGGCCGTAATTGCAGCAAGTGGTAACTTGATTCGTGATTAACCTAGTTTAAGACTCTCAGAAACATCTATCTTTTGAATAAAAAAAACGAAGCAGAAGTTTTTGAGAATTTTTTATTTGATATTGCTCAATGGTGCAAATATTATAACGCATACCATACTGAGTCACCCTAGTATAACGGGCCAACCAGTATTATGGGCCAGCCAGTATTATGGATATAACGTTGATTTATTTTTATTTTAAACAAAATTTAGTAAGCTAAAAATTTGATAGATTCCAATTATGAAATAATACTTCGACAATCCTACTGCAGAACAGTGATCAAATCCCCGACGTCTTTTGGAAAATTATTCATCGCAGAAAATGATAGCTGCAAGGAGGGGCACTTTAATGTTAATTGCTTCAAAGATTGTTTTACCATGGGTAGCATTGCCATAACTATATATTCGAAAAAGTCAGAAATTTCGAGGTACTTGAAGATACCTTCCACAATATCATCGAATGAAAACTTCTGCTTCTGCTCTAAAAATCGGCCACTGGAGTTTTGGATGTCAACGGGAGGGTTGGGAAATCCTGGGTGTAGTTAGTACGACGAAAACCATGAGGATTCGAGTTATCCTTCTTTGTACCACTCCTTGAATTGGGCAAGCTGATTTGGGGCTTCTGTTCAGCTACTTTCCGTGAAGCACCTTTCGGAAAACTGAAAGATATTCCCTCCTCAACCATGTCAGAATTAGACTCGACATCTAACAGATGAGCAAAGGAATTTGTATTGGTGATGGTGGGGCTTTCTTAAGCATTTCTGCAAAAAAAAAATTGCCTTGAACGTTGTTTTAGAGAACGATCTAATTTTTCCCCGCGTTAGTTATGCGCCGGGCACGAAGAGATAGCACGAGGAGGAGTTCCCTGGCAGAAAACGCCTTTTAGTGTGTTATCTGCACAGGGGCCAGCCTCAGGCAATTGGAGCAGCGCGTTTTATTGCCGCAGTGGGAGGCCGTATGTCCCATCTACTTGTAGTTTTGGCAGATCATTACCCGAGGTACAAACAACCGCAAAAGTAGTCGAAGTTTTCCCAGCTCAATGAAGTGAGGAAGGGCAGAACCAGGAAAGGTCACTCGAAACGAGTCTGTGAGGGTTACTTTTTTTTACCCTAGCACCCCAAAACACAATATACACACTACCAAAAGGAAATCCGGAAATTACAGGAAATCTTTGTTTACGTTCCCCGACTTTTTACAAACATGAATGACGTCTCGTGTAAAATTCCAATTTTTTTAAGTGTGTACAAACACAATTTACACATTAAAGCTTAACACTATTGGGAAGAGACTAATATTACTAATCTGTTGCTGATGTGCTGACGGAACGTATGCGTGGACGTCGCTTTCATAGGCGAGGAGCAGTTTGGTGCGTGTGTGCATTGTTGAATTTGGTTGTCTTCGTGTGCACTCACTGCTGGTTTGTTTGACTACGCGAAGATGAAGCGTAAATTGGCTATTTAGTTTTCCAACAATTGTTGATCGATTTCCCTTTTTTAAACTGGGAATCCTAACTTCCCACTTTAACAAAAAACTCTTTTACTCCATGGTGCAACAATTTCGAGAGAGAAATAAAAACAAAAACAACGAAGGACCGTAAACTTCCAGAATAATGGAGCGTGGGATCGAATCAACATTGCTCTTGGACTGGACTGAGCGGAATGAATAAAAATATTTGTGAAAACGAGGCTTCTCGAAGCATGTTAGTAGTTTTGGGAACTTTTCAGAACCTAAACAACTCTTATCTAATAATATCTAACTTCTTCCGTCAACTAAATAATCAAATCACTTTGGTAACAGCTGTCCAGTTCACACCAGATGGGCAACAGGGTTGTAAGTCCAGTTCAAGATCTCGTGTCAGAAACTGTCCGCAATAGTGAGGATTTTCTCAATAACTTTGAGAAAGAAAAAAAAGAGGAGGCATAAACAAGGCACGATCGCAATGTTGACGTTGGATAACGTTATGATTTCAGTTGTTATATTATTTCATTGATAATATAACACTTTTGTAGTCATTTGGTGACAGCCTTTTTATTTCAATATATTGTTGTTGCACTTTCTCACAGCTGGTTGCCAATTATCGGGAATATGTGCAATAAGTTAGAAAAAGTCTGAGCAAGCAAACTCTTAATCAGAGTAAATAAAGAGTGTATTCGATAAAAATGGCACACCAAAAATCTTCTGTAACTTTTAAACGGTATGAGTAAAGAACTTGACAATTTGAGCAAATCTTATTCACAGTGTATTGTTCTGTCAAGTTTTATTGCTATTCAACCATCATAGCGAAAACCCACGCCCTGAAACTTTACACGAAGTTGCTTATCAATCGTGTTGCATCCTAATGGATGACGAAACTTACATCAAGGCCGACTTCCGTCACCTCCTGGGCAAAAATGTGTCAAGTCTAAGTTTAAAAGAAATTATCGTAATTTTCAAAGAAGTTCTGTGAAATAAATGGGATCGCTTTCATCACTTCCAGACCAATCAACGGTGTGATTGACACGGAAGAGTGACTTAAAAAGCAAGAAGCCATTAATAGGGAAGTACAAAGGATCAACTCTGTTTAGGCCTGGTCTAGCATCCTGTCACTATGCTCTAAATGTGTTGGAGGGGGCTGCCTAGGATGTGGGGGGACTGAACAGTTATTGGACTCTGTTGAGTTTCTTCCAAAAACCCACACGTATCCGAAAAGCAGCCCTGTCAAAGCGAGCCACCCCGCTATAAGGGTAAAAGTTCAAGCCTCTACCAAGCCGAGCGTCTGATTCACCACGGAGGTGCGACTCAAACAGCGTCTGTTCTGGTATCCAGCGGCTGAGTAAGAAATGCTGTATTGCGTCCAGCTAGATCCAAGGTGGCAGCCCCATCAGCGCGATCGTCCTAGTGTCCAGCTGGGACGCTAATCAATGTTGGCACGATGGCCATCCGGCGAGACAGGATGGTTGGCGTAGGCCCAATAAGCCGCCCATAAAAACCAAATATTACGAATAACATAGAAGAAAATACGACTCGATATAATCGGCAAAGACCCTCGCGACGAAAAAAGGATAACGATTGGAAACTCGGAACATGGAACTGCAAGTCGCTTTGCTTCGCTGGTTGCGACAGGATAATCTACGATGAACTACATCCCCGCAATTTCGATATCGTAGCGCTGCAGGAGCTTTGCTGGACGGGACAGAAAGTGTGGAAAAGCGGGCATCGAGCGGCTACCATTTACCAAAGCTGTGGCACCACCAACGAGCTGGGAACCGGTTTTATACTGCAGGGCAAGACGCGGCAACGCGTAATCGGGTGGCAGCCGATTAACACAAGGATGTGCAAGTTAAGAATCAAGGGCCGTTTCTTTAACTACAGAGCGGTTCCATATCATTTCAGCAACGAGTAATTTTCATATTTTTTGATTTGCATGAAACCTTGCATACAAGTTTTTGGGGAAGAAAAACGCCGTTTTGCATACTTGGTTCGCCATTTTGAATCTAGCCTTACTTATGAGAAGGGCCTATGAAAAATGCACATGGTATCTTCAAAAAATTGTATCTCGGAAACGGTTTGTCCGATTGGTTTGGTGTCTTGGGCGAAGTTTTAGACAATTGTTGGTGCTATATGGAAAACATATGCACGGTAAAAAAAAGTTTGGTTTTTGTGTTTTGAACTAAAATATAGATTTTCCCTTAAAAGTGACCTGTCAATAATTTTTTAATTATTCTTATGTTATAGCTGACTAAAAATGCTATCTAGTGCACAGTGAGTTGTTCTGGAGAAAAATAGGTTACAATGAAAAAACAAAATTTTAAAAAAATTACAATTTTCAAAAAAGCTATTAAAAAAAGTCAAAAAAGTTTGTCACCCTATTTTTATGAAAGAACATCAAATTTGCAAGCAAAAAGTACTTCGGTAACATTTTTCTAAGATGCACCGTTTAGAAGACATTACTGATTCAATATTAATTTTTTGATAACTTAATAAGTTTTGGTCCTGTTCGGATGTACTCCGTGTTTTTTCAGTTTCAAAAGTATTTTTTTCGGAAAGAATGGACAATTTTGAGTTAAAATGACACTAACAGCTAAAAGATTCGAGTGAAATTCTCTGCCTTAAAAGTATTTTGAAAAACAAGTTACAAAATCCCACTATCAGGAACAATGATTTCTTCCAGTTATTTTTGGTGTATTGTGTTGAAAATGTGCATTCAACTCTTGCATATCGCCTAACAGTTTAATCCATTTAAACTGGATGTGTTTATATTGTGCATATTTTCTCTCTATTGCCGAACATTGCCCCAGACATCAAACCGATGAGACAACTCGATTTCGAGATACACCTTTTTGAGAACTGCAAATAGCAAGATTCAAAAGAGCGAATTAAGCTTATTTTTCAGGGATGGTGATTGTGCGCAATAAAAAATAACATTATATGTTGGATATCATCAGTTTATTTTTATTCCTGTATTTTTATAAAATTATTGTTTACACAACTTTCTTAACAATATCGAATATTTTGGCATCATTGTCAGGACAGTTTGAATAAAGCTTTGCCTTTATTGTATTTTCTGATAGAGGAAGAAATGAGTGGAATTTTTGAGTTCCTTGAATTGTTTTTGCATTATTATATTGATTATTTAGCTGCAAAGACATATTTTCGTATTCTTCTGTAGTAGAATAACAAAATGACAACTTTGTAAGTTCTTCTTTTTTTCGTTTGTTTGCCCAATTAAACAACTCTCTTGCAGTCTTTATCGGGTGTTCGCGTTCTTTGGCTAAACTTGCTCTGATAGCCATGCGTTTTATCGTACCTCCAATAGCATCGCATGGACCTTTTCCGTGCGATGTTGCGAAGAAATGCCATTCAGCGTCAATACCATACTTTGACTTAAATTTACAAAGGCTAGAAAAGTTTTTTCGGTTTTTATACTGTAAAGCAGCACCATCTGACATAAAATAAATTTTTTTTATGTTTTTATTTTGATCAATTTGTAAAAAGTTTATCATTTTATCAATAAACAAATTAACAGCAACTGAATCATGTCTTAGTTCTTCAGAAATTATAATGAAGCTAAAATGTTTAATTTGCATATTTTCAGTATAATATATTACGAAAGGATGGATTGTGGCCTGTTGCACGTTCCAATGGTGTGATTGAACTTCATCCTGCAAAATGAAGCTGTAATTTTCAGAAAAGTCACAAATAGCTAAAAATTCACCATCTTGCAAGTTTTGTTTTGTAGTTTTCAAAAAATTGGATTGTTCGGTTTTTACAAAATCATGCGGAATCAAACTTTCTAATTTTGAGCTGAAAAATGAAACAAACTCATCGGTTTGCTTTACAATAGTTTCTAAATCACATCTGTCAGTGGTAACCCATTGTTCGAATGAAAGCTTTTCAACAAAGTTTTCTTCCAGTTGTTTCAATAAACTGTCTTCTAAAACTGAGGTATCTGGGCAGTTTTTACATCTTCGTAGATGGCAATGAGTTGTCTTATTTTCGCAAAGTAATCTATTCGTTAATGTTTTTAGATCATTCAAGACATTGTATTTTTTTTAAGCTATGTAGAATTAAATTGACATTTTCATGCGTAGTGCAAACGCAAACATTATGTGTTCCTGTGATAGTCAATAGTTTACATTGCCTTGGCCGGAGGCTTGCAAATGATGAAAACCCTATTTTTACATCGACGTACATTTCATTAAAGCGATTAAAAGCTTCTCTCAATGTCATCATTAACAATCTTTTCTGAACAGCTAATCTCTTATTTCCTGTCTTTACGCTAACAAAATCTCTTTGGCCTGGCATTGCACGGCTTATATCATCGTCCTCAAAAAATTCAAAACCAGTTCTTTTGTTTCATTACTCAAAGCTTTTCCAGAGCTTGAACCTTGAGATGAATCAAATACATTATCTCTTTCCTTTCTTGCATCTGATGCCATATTTCTACTCGTTTCAAATTCGTCTACAATTATTTGAACTGACCATGATTTTGGTAACAATGATAAAATTAATAGTTTTTCTTGCCTTGTGGCTGAATTTAAAAATTTCATTTTCATATTTTCTATGACTTCATCAAACTCGTTTGCCTTTTCTGTTTTAGCGTCTAATTTAAAAAGATTTCTTCGTACACCTTCGACGATTTCAGCGCACTTTTTTTCAGGATAGTGAACATTTTTAACCTTACCTAAATCTATAGGCGAAACACGAATAGCTGCTATTCCTCGGTTGAATATTTCGACGTCTACAGGCATCGTGAAGTCTTCATTTGATTGAATTGTGCTTAGCGTTGACGCTGATGGTATCGTGACCAAACTTTCATAGCTTTGCGAATCAGGTACATCAGGTATGGTCTGAACAGTTGGCATCCATGAGCCGCCGGCTACGCTTTGTTCTTCGTTTTGGGTGAGGTGAGCTCTTGAATCAATATGTAGACGGCAAGACGAACAAATACGTAAATCCTTGGTGTTGAGTGTGGATACCTTGGAAAATCCAATTGATTTTAGTTTTTGGATGATACCATCCGTGAGATATCGCAGCTCTTTCGAACACTGAATGTCTTTGAATGGGCGAATACATTTTATTTTACTCATTTTGTAATCTGTAACATAGACAATATTTTCCAATTGTTAGTTTTGTACGAAAATATCACAAAACATATAATTAAAATGTGTATTTAAAACTTACCTTTGCACCAAAACGTGTTACACTTTCCTTTACAATTATTATGTTATCAAACAACACTAGATCTCGTTCAAAAACACAGGATTATGAGCTGAAATTACTATAATCACTATGCTACTAGCAACCTTTCTGCATTTACTGTTTGGTAGATACCATGGCCATGGTGGACTAGGTCCAACAAAGACCATGTTTACAATCACCAACTGTACGTAGTACAGCTAACTGGTATCTAATTACCTGTATCTAATACTTGTTAGCACGTTTTCAGCACAACGCACCAAAAATCACTTGAAGAAATCATTGTTCCTGATAGTGGGATTTTGTAACTTGTTTTTCAAAATACTTTTAAGGCAGAGAATTTCATTCGAATCTTTTAGCTGTTAGTGTAACTCAAAATTTTCCAATCTTTCCGAAAAAAATACTTTTGAAACTGAAAAAACACGGAATACATCCGAAAAGGGCCAAAACTTATTAAGTTATCAAAAAAATCAATATTAAATCAGTAATATCTTCTAAGCGGTGCATCTTAGAAAAATGTTACCGAAGTACTTTTTGCTTGCAAATTTGATGTTCTTTCATAAAATTAGGGTGACAAACTTTTTTGACTTTTCTTAATAGCTTTTTTGAAAATTGTAATTTTTTTAAAATTTTGTTTTTTCATTGTAACCTATTTTTTTCCAGAACAACTCACTGTGCACTAGATAGCATTTTTAGTCAGCTATAATATAAGAATAATTAAAAAGTTATTGACGGGTCACTTTTAAAATAAAATCTATATTTTAGTTCAAAACACAAAAACCAAACTTTTTTTTACCGTGCATATTTTCTCCATATAGCACCAACAATTGTCTAAAATTTCGCCGAAGACACCAAACCAATCGGACAAACCGTTTCCGAGATACAATTTTTTGAAGATATCATGTGCATTTTTCATAGGCCCTTCTCATAAGTAAGGCTAGATTCAAAATGGCGAACCAAGTATGCAAAACGGCGTTTTTCTTCCCCAAAAACTTGTATGCAAGGTTTCATGCAAATCAAAAAATACAAAAAATAAAAACTGGAAAAATTTCCCACTTGTTCGTGGAATCGCTCTACAGCATCATCAACGTGCACTGCCCGCACGAGGGGAGACCTGATGATGAGAAGGAAGCGTTCTACGCGCTGTTGGAGCAGACCTATGATAGCTGCTCCCCGCGAGACGTGAAAATCGTCATTGGCGACATGAATGCTCAAGTAGGGAGGGAGGCAATGTACAGACCGGTGCACTGTGGGACGAAACGCCAAAAACATGAACTTTTTACAATAACTCGTAAAAACGGGTTCTTAACATTTTGGTGTCTTCAGATGAAAATTTTCAAAAAATATAACGCATTTAAAGGTGACAAATCTTAGTTCGCAGCTTCACCACAGGCGCCGCTGCAAACTTGATTTTTTTTTAATGATGAGATAGAGAGTTAGTGTCTTCGGCAAAGTTGTAGATAATTTTAATACAAACAACTTTGCTGAAAACACTAACCTTCTATCTGGTCACTGTGCCGAGGTACGTGTTTTTTAAAATAACGGGCCTTGGAAACTAGTTTTTTGTGATTATTTAATAAATGTGCAGTTTTAGGTCAAAATAATGTCTACAAAGTTGTAGAAATAATCAAAATATAAATTTTCTCTATACTCACCTTACGTCTAAAACCTTTATGGGAGAAGTTATAGTAGTTTTATTGTAAAAAATGTAGGTTTTTCATAGCCCTTTAGCTGGCGGGGATGCAAGTGGATGCACATGAAACCTCATAGGGTTCAAAATATAGGATGTGTTATAGCATATTATGTTGGTTTCATGTGTATCCATGATTATCCCCAAGAGTTAACCTTTGTGTGTGTGTGTGTGTGTGTGTGTGTGTGTGTGTGTGTGTGTGTGTGTGTTGGAAGTTCTACAAGAAGCTGAACCGCTCTCGCAAAGGCCATATGCCACAGGCCGACATGTGCAGAGATACTAGTCACGACTCTTCAGCTCTGTTTAGGCCTGATTTGATCTCTAGTCACTCTGTAAAATCAGACCTGAAATGGTATAAGGCAAGAGCAGTTCAAATAAGTGCCAAAACTAGCCAATCCGCCTACTGTCCTAAACATAGGGCGATAAAAAACTACCGGGCTCTGATTAAGCGGACACTCGTTGAAACTAAGAAGTAAACAAATGGTATCGACGATTACAGGAGAACCGCCATCGCAAGCGTAAGGAATCTGAAAGCACACAGAAAGTTTGAAAATTTGACAGAAACAATGGTTAACATCTCAATCACGTGTTTTTACTTTAATCGATATTAGTGAATTATGTTCAATTAATAATTCCATATTGATGGCATTATCTAAGTGTTCAAAATTTAACATGGACAGACTTTATACATCGTATCCAGCTGCATATAAGATCTCGGATGTTGTAATTTGTACAGGGTGTTCAATAAGTTCGAATACAGCTTTTCGTCGTTGTGTAAGTGCGCACAATGTGCATTCTGTGTATTGGTATTATTGTCACCTTTAGCCTCATACATAGATCATTACACCGAACTTATTAACCTCACTTTTTTGACAGTTCAGGGAGCTTGTTTACAAGGTGTTAGAATTTGAACCGCTCAATCGAAAGTTTCAATTGATTTTTTTCAGATTATTTTTTGTTAATTTATTTTCCGTCGGCCTATTTCCTCACATAGTGACAATCACCGACGCCAGGGAGACGACTCCATCACTGGACCCTACCTAACGACTCATGACTATGAGCCGGGACCAACGAATTTACTTCCCTTTCGAAGGAAGACGTGACCAGATTTTTTCGCCTCAGAAAAACCACCGACGTTGACAGGGATTGAACCAAGGCCCCCTGGAGTGCCAATAGCAGTCACGTATAACCCCTGCACAACCGACGCCAGCTTTTTTTTTTTCAGATTATGTACGATTAGATTCAAGAAATGATGTAAAAATAACCATTGGTGTCTGTTTTCCTGAAATTTTACTTCAATCGTAATAAATTTAGAACACAAAATCTCAAACCGATCTTACAGTAGGTGATCGTTGGATTAAATCTGTCAGTTCGTCGAACTTAAACAAAAACAAAAAAAACGCATTTTCAATGTCAGTTTACCTCTCAGCATCAGCTAAGCCACGTTTCCATGCACCATGAAGGCAATGTTTCCCACGACCATGAAAATGCTTTTAAACATCTGCACGTTCGATGAAGCCCACTCCAAATCCAGTGAAAGACAACTTGAAATTTACACCTTGCACAACTGCATAAATATTAGCAAGAGCGGCACACATTTGGCTCACTCTAGAACTATAGATATCTATCCATCATAAGGTCATGATCGTAAAATCATAAATTAATATCAACAGGCTTGGAAAAAAATGCTCACTCACAGATTTATTCAACTCTTCTTCGCGTTAATATCGACAGTCGTGTGAGATATCTCACCAATAGAGAGGACATACAACCGCGGTTCTCCTCTACAATAAATCCCATAGAAATGGGAGAAATATGTCTTCCTCTCGCTATGGCTGGAGGAGGTGAAAAATAGGGTGCATTTCCCACCCTGATCGAGAGAGGAAAATGAAGATGGATAGCTTGTTTTTCGGCTAGTTACCATCTCACGGCACTGCTTAGCTTATGATTATCTTGCTGCTCGCGTGCAAAGAAGAGGGTTGCTATGATTAATAGGTAGGTACGTGCATTTCAGACAGTTTTCAATGCATATTTTGTTATCAGTATGCATATTAGCTTCGGAAAGTATTCGACGGTAACAAGAATGAAGATGATGGTGACAGCATCTATTGTTGGATAGTGCTGGATAGTTCACATTCAGGAAATTTCAACGATTCTAATTCGAAAATCTTTATATTCATACTTATCGGGCAATTACCTTTTAGTGCTCATGTCCCAACCGACAAACAAGGTCTCACGCAAGAAAAGGAACTCTACCCTTGGCCTTGGAGCCTGGATACAAGTAGGGAAAGTGTTCCAGCCCAGAAAAGCGGACAACAAAGGAGTGCATTAACTTCCTTAGCTTCGTCACTCCCAACGACCTACTAAATACTACTAAAATGTGTCTTTATTTGATTGATTTAATGTTACATTCCGTTTTTCTTAACAATTGATTAGCCAGAAGGGCTCTACATCTTCAGTTCTTATGTTCTAATTTTAAATGTTATTTTTGTTGTGTTGTTGAACATTCCACATGTTCAACAATTTCCCACTTGGGAGTATTTTTAATTTAAAAAATGGATACCTGTTTAGCTACAATAACTTAAGCCTAGTTTACCAGCTTTCTGATGATGGGATGGGGCCACCACTTTCCAGGATGGGCGATTCCAGCCAGGCGATGGATCTCAAAATGTCTGGTTCTCGAAGGACAGTTCAGAATCATCCGAAAAATTTAGTTCTGAACTACCTGTAGTTTACGATGGTGGCTATTGGCGCAATTCTCCCAGATTGGCAAACCGTACTTGACCACGGGAAGAATGATCTGCATATGAACTGAGAGTTTGTTCTTGGTCGATAAAGTGGACTTTTTGTTGATCAGCGGATCCAGAGATCTAATCAACGCACTAAATTTAGTTGAAGTTTTGTAAACATGTGATCGGAACAACAACTTGCTATCAAGGGTGAGACGAAGGTAGACTACTTCCTCGGACCA
Source organism: Aedes japonicus (assembly GCA_034211315.2). Taxonomy (NCBI): domain Eukaryota; kingdom Metazoa; phylum Arthropoda; class Insecta; order Diptera; family Culicidae; genus Aedes; species Aedes japonicus. Next base: position 187,425 of record JASCZW010002799.1, on the reverse strand, counting down.
ATCGATCGGTGTGTTGCAGATAGATCTGGAAGTTGTATATATGCAGCTTAAACACCAGATCATCGTGCCAGACATAGTCTTCTTCTACGTCTCCTACAATTCCATGGAAGAAGTCTATCTAACGGACCTGTTCCATTTGAGGATGTTAGTTACTCGCGTCAGTTGATGGATGGTAGAGTGACCATTTTTGAACCCAAATTATTCCTGAAGCAAGATGTTAAGATAGGGGGGGGTTATAAAAAGTCATTTTTTGCGTGACGTAATTAATGGACGTTCCCTTAACGGTTGAGGATCAGCTTTAAAGCAACTTTGAACAGCTTCAAGATGGAGGTCAAAAAACTGATGGGGCGATAGCTCTTAGCACTCGTAGGATCTTTGCCAGGCTTGCGAATAGGGATAACTATGCCTATTTTCCTGCAAGTTTTTCAACTCGAGTTTGATGACTCCGTCGACACCAGCGGCTTTCATGTTCTTGGTTCGCATGATGGCAGCTATCACCTCATTAGCCGTTGTACTACTATTGTCAGGGACAGCTATGGGAGTTTCGGCGACTCTAGACATTGCCTCCGTAACAATAGGCACATGTGAGCTCACAATAGATTGGCCAGGGTTGTGTGAGTTTACCAAATTCGTTTTTTCAGGGGTGATTAGTACAGATAGGACCGAGTTCTGGTCGATTGGACTAACCAGTGGAATGGGTTTAGGCTTATTTTTCAGAATTTTGTTCAACTTCCAAAAAGGTTTTGCACAATCTGGGAGAGTGCGGATTTTAGCTTCGAAACCAGCATCACTGAAATTTTTCACACATTCGCCGTATATATGGCTCAGATGCTATCGCAATATTTCTTTACTTGAACGCGAGTTCAGGATCATACATTGCAAAACATTGTATATCAATAAAAAATATAGACAACAACAACATTGACAGCATCGAAAAAATCGATGAACTCGATCAAATTTTAAGCCACATTGAGTTACTCGCGAACAACAAAGCATTAAAGTTACTCAAAACCGACCTGTCCCACCCCTTGCTTGCAAGAACAAACATCCAAGCCTGAGTGCCTTTCAAACATAAAAAACTTACCACAAGTATATAAGAATATTTTCAAAAATTACTGTAGATTTATAAACTGAATAAAAATCGATAAAATCGATGAACTTTGAAAACAAGTGTCTGTCCTTGGTTTTGTCGTTTTATTCAAAGTCCGTTATAAACTTCTGAATAAAAAAAAATGTTACAAATGAACCAAAAAAAAAATAAAGAACTGAAAATAAAAATTTAAGAGTTATTAAATACACAATACTGATGGAATGATCAAAAGGTTAAAGTCCCTTAAACAAAAAATACAAAATACTCTATGCTAGCTATCAAAAGTGTTAATTATTGCGTGCATCCGAATTGATTTTGGAGCCCCAGCATATGTTTAAAGTTTATTAGGCGTTCAGGGAAAAAGAGCGAGAGAGAGAGAGAGAGAGAGAAAGAGAGAGAGAGAGAACTATGCAGAAAGTTTTGATAATTTATTGAATCCTGGGAATATACATACTTAAAACAAAAATCTGTTATCGGTAAATTTGATTGCCGTAGTTGATCAGTAAACTTAAAATATGCCGACATTTCGTTAAAAAAAATCATCACCGTAGGTTGGATTTTTTGTTTCGCGAAATTTTCGGTTAAAAAAATTATTTACCAAGATTCGTCAAAGGAAATCGCTGATCTAGTTGGAAAAGAACAGAACTGCCGACGACTGAAAAAACTATTGACGAGCTCTACGGCATTCCCTTTTCATTCTGCCGATTGTAGTTAAAATGCTTGTCAAATCAGAAACGGCCATATTTATTTTTTGGAATCACCGAAAACACTACAAATAGGGTAGGGAACGGCTTAAGCACCCGGGACCCTACTCCAAGCACGGGGTAAACGTTAACCTACAACGCTCATTTTTGCAGTATGGTGCTGCACTAGATGAACCACCATACTGCAAAAAATGAGCGTTGTAGGTTAACGTTTACCCCGTGCTTGGAATAGGGTCTCGGGGTGCTTAAGCCGTTCCCTACCCTATCTGCCAGGAGCTCAACATTGATACCGTTCTATCGAAAACTATCAAAGGCCAGGAGCTGATGGAAGCTTTGAAGGAGAACCAGAATCCAGATGACAAGATGATAAAAAAGATAACCCACCTGCTATGTGAACTCCTGACAGCGGTTTACGGAGTGTATGTTTAATTTTGACGTAGGACTACGTCTTTGTTTTTAATACAGGGGTACATGTTGCGAGTACAAAAATTTGGAGCGTCACGAAATATGCTTAGGTTTTGAACGTTAATAACTAAGTCATTCCTCGATTGATTTCCAAAATTGTTGCATCAATCAATCGGAACATTTTCTGGTGATGTCTTATAATGCCGATTTACCAAATGCACAGTTCTTTCCTAGCGCAGACTTCATATTTAAGTAACGTACGTCTCCTAACCAGCCACGAAGGTTATAAAAGAGGTACACCTTCACATTTTGCTTCAGTATTTCGGCTGTCGTAGAGCAGTGCAGTGGCTACGCGAACGCAGCTGGCGGCAGCAAGCACCTTGAAGGGTGCACTGGTGGTGAGCAGCCGTTGCTCAGCAAAGCGTTGGTGCAGTTTGGAGTTGGTGCCGATGTTCCCGTCAACCTCGCTGCGAAATCATGGATGCTGAAGCCTACGAGTTGGCTGAAAAATGCAGCCCGTGACAATCATCCCACGTCACCTGCAAATGGCCACCCGCAATGACGAGGAGCGGAACCAAGAAAAAAAGCCCAAGTTCAATCGCCTACCATATATCTCCCCCGTTATTACTAAATCCGTCCTTTTCAGGACGCCCAAATAAATTTATCATATAAAGAGTTAATTTTTTTGAATTTTTCTCTTGTGCTGTTTGAAATTTAAATTAGCGCGTCCCGGCTGAACATGGCGTCCCAGAGTAAATGACAACGTTGAACCAACCAACGAACGAAATTCTAAAAAGGATAATTCATGCCGAATTTCAACACATCAGACCAACCATGTGGTTGAGTTCGTTGTAGTGCCTATTTGTGGATACTGGATTAGCTGTTGGGGTTTTTTTTACTTAATTTGTTTTTTATTTCCATTCATTTGTCTTATATACTAACTTACATTTTTAAGAGTTTTAGTCCAGTGGGCTCTTCAGCTTTGTTTTAAATGTTTTATTTGTTTTATATGTTTGATGTTCTTTATGTTCTATTAACCTTTACAGTTCAGCCCTTGGGGCATTGTTAGTTTTAAAATTTGATAACCTACCTAATCTACAACTAAAACTACAATTTGAAAAACCTAGGGGTGGGGAACCAGATTCCGAATGATCTGGTGATCCGATGTTAGGCAGCGTGACCTGTACCGATTGATAGACTCACTGAAACGATCGTCGAGCATTTTTATCTCGGCCAGAGGGTGAACCTCATATGTTCTTGTCCTCGGAGGGGTGTTCAGGATCATCCTGAGGAACTTATTTTGAACACGCTGAAGTTTCAGGTGATGTGTTTTAGCGCAACTCTCCCAGATTGGCATGCCGTACTCGATGACTGGAAGTATGATTTGCTTGTAGACAGCAAGCTTGTTTGAAGGGATAATGTAGACCTACTAGTGATTAATGGGTACAGTAGCTTCAACAGAATGTTACACTTTGTGACAGTTTCGTCAACCTGTTCCCTGAAAATAAGCTTGCTGTCTATTGTAACGCCAAGATAGACAACTGATTTGGCCCATTCCACCGTTGTGTTGTTTAGGCTAATTTTACAATCCTCAGGCGGAACAAGTTTGGGAGAGTTGGAGTGTGGAAATAGGATGACCTGGGTCTTCGTCACGTTGATACAGATCTTCCATTCGGTGAAGTATTCAGACAGAACATTCAGGCTTCGCTGCAGTTTCGCTGTAAGCGCTCTTATTACCCTACCATTGTGGACGACTGCGGTATCATCGGCGAACAACGACAGAGATCCATTTTCAGGGAGTGGGGGTATGTCCGAGGTGAATAGGTTGAACAGAAGTGGACCTAGTATACTTCCCTGCGGAACACCGGCGGAAATCACCTGTGCATCGGAAACTGCACCTTGCAGTGAAACCGGAATGCCCTGTCCGTCAGATAAATTTTAATTATCTTCACCAGAAAGATGGGAAGATTGTATTGATGCAGCTTGTACACCAAGCCATCGTGCCACACGCTATCAAAGCGGAGGGCATTGTGAGGTAGTATTCCGAAACTCGCTCAATTTCAAACTACTTCTATTCAATTTTCACAGCCTGCCGTGAGCTAACGGAACTACCAATACTTTCTCTTCACAACTTTGTTCTAGCAAAAAAAAAATGCTGTCTACTCCTAGAGCCTCGTGGTGATGAGAAATTATTTCCTTCTCAAAACAACATCATCACAGATCGTTACCCCGCGTATGGGAGAATACAAGGAAAGAACAACATCAAGTGACTAAAATATGTTTTGAACACTTTGAATACGGGTACTGGAATTCCTCACAGCTGAGTTCAAATCTGGTAAGTACACGGGTAAGTGATATATAAATATATACTATATATAAACATTATAATACAAAGTTCATATAGTTAAATGTTAATTACGCATTACAACGATAAAGCAACACCAATGCCGTAATACCGTCCACGAGTACTGTAAACAGTGTTTGACATACATATTTTTTCGATTGCTGTATAGTGACTATGTTTAAGCGATTATATCAACGTGTTAAGACTACCAATAAAAAGCTGTTTGCCACAGTTCTAAAAATAGAAATTGCGATGAACAAATATATATGAATCCTAGAGGGTTTGAGCTGTTTAGTGGAATACTTGTAACTATAAATTAGAAGAAAAATTAGTAATCTCCATTTCATTCCAACTACTTTTGCTTATCTTCGACAGATACGCGTATTTCGTCTACAATGTGCAAACTTCTTCGGTGTCGAGTTATTAGTACGAGACACTGAAGAAGTTTGCACATTGTAGACGAAATACGCGTATCTGTCGAAGATAAGCAAAAGTAGTTGGAATTAAATGGAGATTACTAATTTTTCTTCTAATTTATAGTTAAATATATATGCTTAATATGCGTTTCAAAAGAACAGTTACGCAATAAGTTGTATAATTTTTGGATAAAAGCTTCCTAGGCTATAAACCGATTACATATTCTGCTTGACATTTTTTTTCATTTTCATGAAGCTGGGTAGATTCGCCAGATTTGCTTGTGAAAATATTGGCTGGGCGCTTGTGCAACCACTACTTAACCATTACTCAGTTTAAAGTTGTATACGTATTGCCTTTGAAGCGTTTATCTAATTAAAAATGTTACTTGGGCACTCTTCTCATATAGAAGGACATTATTTAAGACCCAATTGCTGTATTACACTAAGAATTAAATTACTTGACTATGTAAAAATCAGCTACAGTAAGTCAATGCACTTCCAACCATACACTTACCGAAAACCGATCCTACCTCTTGTTGCATTATTAAATCCTCGTAAATTAAAATTTAAAGTGATGGTAACAATCCTCCCAACCTCCCTCGCGTCCTTACACAATAAATGAAAAAGCAAGCAAATATTAAATAAAACTACCCGCATAATCACAAACCATTCCGAGACCATTTCGTTTATTGTTGACGACCGTTTCCGTTATTGTTACGACATTTACCCTTATAGTGGACAACTATAAACTAACAATCTCCCATATAGTTTTAACAATATGTCAGATGGTAAAAGGCTAAATAACAATATGCTGAATAGGTGGTTAAGTTAGGTTACCATAACAAAATTGCAATTTTCACGAACAAATGTTTTGCTCTACTCTATGCCATAAAGTTGGTATATAATTCAGACCGAGTGCAAACAATGAAAAACCATTCAATGACAATATGGCAAACGTTAACAATATGTGTTAATATAGAGGTTGTATGGTGAAAATGGGATTAAACTCTTCGATAACCATAACATAAAATGTGATAATATATCTTACATTCGAAATATAGTTTCGACTATACAGCAAATTGTTTTTCGTTATGCGGGTACAACCATTAAGTGGAGCTAAGGTATTAAATAAAGAGCTTTTAGTTTATTTTTTATTTATTTTTATTTTTTTTTATCCCCATAGGATTGCAATGATCGGGGTTGGTTTTTGAATACTCTCAAGTGATTAAGGATTAGTCTATGGTGACCAAATAAACACCGGGCTTTCGAAATCAGCTCACATAATCTTCTTGAAATTTTTTGGGATTCAGTTTCAGTCAGTGTACGCGTTTTGTAGTCCAGGTATTTGTTAAAGTCCGTGTTTTTGTACTTTGTCCGTATCATTACGTTGTTAGACCAACCGCACCAATACGGTAATATCGGTAAATCGTTACCCTGTTTGACAACTCGACACCGCACCGGTGGTTGGTAACCGGGTTGGGAAATGACAATTTGCTCGCTCGGTGAGCAGTCGGTTCGTAAATTTGACAACCCGACCCAACCGAGCCGAGCGTTGCTATTTGATGAAAAATAAGCAAAACAAGTTGAAACGTTAAAACAACGTCTTCATCTGGAAGACTTTCATTTCAATTTGAGTCTTTCCGATTTGTTTTTAAAGTGTTTATTGCTAATTTCACGTTTATTGTGATATTTTGTGAAAAAATGAGTGCATCAAAACCCCGTGGAAGGAATTGGACGCAACAAGACAACGAAGTGCTTTACAGGGCTTAGCTGGATGTTTCCCAAGATCCAATCTTTGGAACAAACCAGAACGTTGAAAACCTGCACGGAAGAGTATTTAAACTATACACTGCATGAAATATTAAACAAAACTATACCGGTGCGAGAATAAACTTGAGTCTCATTGGGGCTTATTATGGTTTTCACTCACCGGTGCAAACGAATTGAAAACAAAAAACCTTATTACGAATGTCACCCAAGTGAAAAAATATGTAAGAGTTCATCCGAGGTGACGATTCGAACGAACTCGGTGTTATTATCGTTGCCACGGCACCATCACGACACAGAAAAAAGTGACGCAAACAGTAGATATTCTAAGGCTACTACGATTTTCACTTCACTATAACTTCCACCTCACGGAGTTCATTTATGATCACGGTGATATCAGTAATAGCATAAACAAAGTGAGGTGATGTGTATGTAAGTGGAGTGAAAATGATAATGAAGGTGACAACCATAATTAGCCCCATTCTGATACCTTTTTATGAACGACCGGTGCAAAAATGGGTGGCTAAATCAAAATAGGAACGCTCTCTGTCATCACAATATTACCCAGATAGGAACGCACCGGTGGGGATGGCCTTAGTGATATTTGTGTCAGTGCAGTTTTTGGTATCTGCGCAATTTCATATAGTACAGGTGTGATAATGTAATAGCTATCTCCCATATTCTACGCTCCCAAATGGAACAAAGTATTTGACGTTACACTCATCGGGAAAATAAGCTGCTCTGTTGGACATGGGTATTTGTGGGAGGTCTTTTAATATATAGTTATGTTTGTCTGTATGATGTGTATGTAGTTTTGGAAATGTTAACTGATTTACTTACCCACACTGTTGTTATTACTTTTGATTTGCTGGGAACATACCGCCTTAGATGATACTCGGATTTGCATCAGGCTCCAAGCCTCGGCATGCTGATCCTTGCATAATTTCTTTTTTCGTTCTAGAAGTATACAAAAATATTCGCTCCTCTGCCGACAACAGCCAGACTATATGTAGAATCTGTATGGTGATGCTTTCCAGAAAATTGCAGACCCATATTAAAGCTCAGTTATAATAAAAGTAGACGATACTTTGAGTGGTAGTAATATTATTGAAATTATACAAATTCTATATTGTATGAAAATAAGGAAAGTTGTCAAATTAAAAGTGAAAATGCTACTACTAGTGGGTTCAAATGCACTTCTGGTCCACATCACCCCTGGAAACACTGGTTTGCATCTTTCCCGCTTGGGTAAAGATCCAGTCCAAGCCCTGGGACCTGGTAGTTTTCAATCTACCACAAGGTTTTTCCAATGCCCAGGGAACTACAACCATTAAGTGGAGCTAAGGTATTGAATAAAGAGCTTTTAGTTTATACTGTTATATAGAAAAGATTTTGAAAAAATTTCAAATCAATAATTTTGACGCTTTTGTTACAATCACTTTATATTCAAGACATAAATATGAGTTCAGCGCAAACATAACACCGCTGACTGATGAACGCATAGAGAATGCCACCAAAACCAATTTCATGTCTAGATGTTTCCTACCTTATGTTGATACATTTAACGCTGTATGGATGCTGGTCTGCCTTAAGACCCAGCTACAATGGGGAGCGCAACGGCACGTTGCGGCAGCTTTTGACATAAAATATATGGATTAACTGTTAAAATCTGCCGCAACGCGCCGCTGCGCTCCCCATTGTAGCGCGGCCTTTACCAGTTGACTTTCATCGATCATTATGTCCTGATACCTGACCTGTCTTTGTGTTCTCTAGTTCTTCCATTTAGAATTGCACTTTTTGTTCTGATCACTGATCACCGATTTTCTTTTTCTTTTTCAACTCGCACTATTATCATTATATTCGTCCGTTTAAGCTCCATCGATGGCCAACTTAAGCTCCCAAACTGCAGCGTTTTCGCTGCCGCCAGCAGCGAAATCGCAGCGGAAAAATCGCCGCGGTGAGATTACATGGCGGCTTACGGAGCGCACAAACCAACGCGATTAAAACGCATCGCGTCGGTTTGTGCACTCCATAAGCCGCCATGATATCTCCGCGGCGATTCCGCCGCAATCGCTGCCGCGGCGGCAAAAAAAAACGCTGCAGTTTGGTGGAGCCTTTATGCTGTAGGTGAAATCGAGGAAGAAAAAAAGAGAAACAGAAAAAATCAAAAGAGAGAGAAATCCACCGGCTTGCGCCAGACCGTCTTCCGTTCTCTCTCTATTTTTGCGTTGCTGTCTTCCGTCTCAGGCAACAGCTCGCTTCGTTCCTCAGTGGAAGGGGAAAATCGTCGCTCCTCGTTTTTGAGCCCGCTTTAGTACACCAACACTTCGTCAGTTTTCCCCTCTGTTGAGTGCAACAAACTGTGCTGCTGCGTTGCTGTCTCTCCGACTCTCGGTCTCGAAGGAACCACTTAACGACATTGGAGGGGAAAATATGACGCCGCATTTTTCCGCCGCTATGGAAATACTTTTTCCTCTCACCACTGCCGGAAATGTACCGGTTTACATCAAAATCTTCTTGCATTTACAAAAGGGTTCAGAACCCACGTTTTTTGCATCAAAAACCCACTCTTCCGGCAAAATTAAACCGGAATAAAAATTTTCACCCGGGCCACCGACACTCCAATTCAACTACACTGCGCAGCAAACAACTAAACACGACCGACTCGTTGAACGCTCACCACACGAATGAGATTGTGGGAGCTGACGAAGTGTTGACTTATCTCAGCAGGCTTCTCTGCAGGAGTTGTCAAGCGATCCTGAGAGCCATTGCTGTCTAGTGGGATCAACGATGGAATGAGCTTTGGCTTGGTTTTTAAATTTTTTGTCAACTTCCAGAACGGCTTTGCACAATCTGGGAGAGAGCGGATCTTGTCGGCAAAATTGTTATTCTTAAGGCCCACCATTCTGGCCTTAATAATTTTGGTCACTCGATTGCAGTGACGTTTGAGCGTTGGCAAACCAGTTCGCTGGTATTGCCTTCGAATGGCGTTGCGCAATTGTATCAGTTCTTTAGTGGGTCTATCAATGGGTACAGAGTTGCTCACCTGATCAATCACCGGTACATGCTCTGCAACTGCCGATCGATGTCATCAACCGAATCAAGGTGCATGTCGAAATCAATGTTGTCGTCAACGTGTTGTCGGAACCTCTCCCAACTGGCACGATGGTAGTTCCGTCTGGTGATTCAATGCCGGTTGACCGAGGAGCCAACTTCGGCCACCACCGGATAGTGGTCCGAGCCGACCTTCTGGTGTACGATCGGCTTGGCGATGTTGTTCCCCATGTTGGTGAGAAAGATGTCGATTGTCAAATGGACCCCGGATCTGCTCAACCGGGTGGGAGTATCCGGGCCCAGGACGGTGTAATGTCCCTCTTCTAGGTCTTCCTGCAGAATTATTCCGTTCCGATTCCGCCGAGTGTTCCCCCAGGCTTCGTGTTTCGCATTCATGTCGCCAACGATGATGAACTGCCCCTGCCTCCGAGTTAGCTTACGGATGTCGTTTCGTAGGGCCGTTGTTGTTCCGTTGGTTGTACTGGCTTGCTTGGGACAATAGGCCGCGATGATGGCGATAGGGCCGACTGTAGTTTCAACCTCGACTCCAATGGCTGCAGCTGGAAGCTCGGAAGCAGATGGCAGTTGATATTGTAGCGCAGGGCGATCGCAACTCCTCCTCCACTAGAGCCGCTACGATCAAGTCGCACAATACGGTATCCAGGGATGAAACGGTGAGTGTGAGATGTGGTCTCGGTGACGATGGCAATGTCGGTGGTCTTCATGTTAATGAAGTCACCGAGCTCGATTGTTTTGTTCCGGATGGAACAAGCATTTCAATTTACGATGTTGATGGTGTGATTATGGTCCATATTTGAAAATGAATTTCATCGTCACGGATGTGGCGGCTTTGAGGTGTTCCTCCTTGGAGTGGCAGGAACGTAGTTGGCGGTAGAGCTCTTGGACGAACTCGACCATTGGCTCCGCGTCGTAGAGCTGTCCATCGGCGGGTGGTTGCGTGGAGGTACTGCAATCCGGATTGGCCCAGCCTTAAGGAGGAGTCGGCGTGGAGGCGGTGGCGGCTGCTGCGAATCGATGCTGAACGGTGGCTGATGGGTGGTTTGCTTGGCGGTGATTCAATGGGATCGGCATCCAGTCGAGGTGGCGGACGGCGTTGCCCAGGGCGGGACTTAGTGGACGCCTGTTTGTGGATCGCCAGAAACTCCACACGTTTGGACAGGCTCGGTTATTACCTTCGTGATTAGCGCCGCAGTTGGCGCACTTTGGTGGTGTTCCTTCATCCATTGGTGCACAATCCATGGTAGTATGTGCTCCGGCACACTTGCCGCAACGTGGTTTCATGTGTCAGTTTCGAGTTCCGTGGCCGAACACAAGGCAGCTGCCACACTGCGTCACGTCGTGCTTTCTCGGGCGATACCGGTCCCACTCGACAATCACGTTGAAAAGGGTCCTATTTTCAACAGGTGGACCAGATAGAGTTGGTTCCGATGATTTCCCTGCTGTTGACGTCTGATCGGGAACACCTTCACTGGTTTCAGAGCTACCGCTTGCAGCTCAGCAATTATTGCCTCCAGAGTGAATTCCGGAAGGCCACGCAGAATCAGCGGCTTGTTTCCTGGTTAATCGTGAGTGTAAAACTCATGTTTCTTTATGACCAGGTGAGCACCAACAGCACGGTAGTCAGCCTCCGTCGAGCACACGATCTTAGTGCCGGTACTGCACAGCTTGAAAAGCGGTTGAATTTTGATTGCTGCAAGAGCGGGGGTACTTTTACCTTCTTTGGCACCTCTTGTACCGGGAGCACGGAAAATTTGTTGCTCGTAAATAGTCGAGCGTTAGGGTCCGCTGTCCGCTAATTTTTTTTTATCGTGGCTTGCTGAAATTGGGATTCTTTGGGACGGGCTTGTCCTACGAGGTTGTGTATGTTTGTTGACCATCGTGATTCGCCAGTACTCGGTCGATTAATTAATAATTCAAATTCGTTAATTTCACCTTCAATAATGGTATGCTGGTCTCGATTCACCTTTCACCGAATGTTTGCCCTAAAGCGCCGATACATATGTAGAATCACGCGTTCACACGGCGCGTAATCAGGAACATTTGGCAATCGAACAAAGCCATCTATAGGCCAAATGACGTCGTTGCAGCTATAAACTCATGTATATTATATCACATGACCACGCAATGCATCCCCGGGAAGATCCGACAGCACTGGAATCCAGGTCGCGTCGATGCGAAATCGTTTTTAATCAAATTGCTCACACCATTAAATATGCATGCCATATCACGACCAATCTTCTGTTTCGTTAAATGAATCATATTTATTTGTAGCAGCCGGGACTGTTTTTTTTATCCCCCGCTACAGAATTGTAGCCGATCGTTCATTTATTATTTAAAATAATTTAACATGAGTCTAGAGAGCTAATGTAGGGGGTGCGTTTCGATTGCACATTCTAGCAATTATCGCTTTGGTAGGAAGGCTTGGTTTTATTTTATGAAAATTACATTTTCACGGCTTCCGAATGCGGTGCGGTTTGATTTCATTTGTTTCATATTTATAGCTTATGAATATACCTTCGTAGTCTGATTTCAACGTTGTGTTATGTTCGTACTTACTTTTCCGTTTTGGATGGCTGATCTAGTCCACATCACATCACCGTAACTAAACGCTTGCTATCAAAATTTAAACGGAAAAATTTCTTTTAACAATAAAACACTGTGGTATAATATTTCATCCATGTGTATTTACTTGAATTCTCGTTATATACAGTGGTGCCATATCATCTTTGCAGATAAAACCAATTCACACAATTGAAATTATCTCATCACATAAGGAAATAAATTATCTTAACTGAATCCGCTCAAAAACGTCGGATTTACAGCTCCTCTCAATTATCCATTATCTTCATTCGAATCAACCGTCCACCGATCCGCCTATTCTGGTGTGAGCTCATTGCCCTCTGCGCAACCATTGCACTTTGGAACCGTACCATGGCATCACCGGTTGGGCGCCCATCCGGCAGGTAGCGTCGCTTAACGTCCTCTAGTGTGATGTTGTACCCCTGGAAATAGTTAACCAGTTCTTCATTCCTTGCACGGAAGGGCAAATTACTCAAACAAATAATGTTTCCTCGCATCGGTCCCATGTGCATGTCCTGTTCCATGTCCTTCTGTCTGGGTTCTGCGTGCTCTGAAACGGATGCATCCTCTTGTTGCTCGTCATGTCGATTTGGTTGTTGTGCATGAGCTTCAGCACGATCGCGAATTTCGATAATTTCGCAAGAAGCCGTTTCAGCTACGGTGGGTTGCTTCAGCGGAGGATCATCATCCTCTGGACCTTGCTGAAGTGGGCTTTTACTTCTTGACTGTTCCGCTTCAGTAGCAGCTGTGATTTCTTCATTTCTCGTCAAATCTTCAATGTCTTGATCGGTGTTAATTTCACGATTCTTCGGAATATTGTGCTGATCTTCATGATCGTCATGATCATTCTGATCGTCATAGTCATCATGATCGTCATGGACATGATCATCGTTATCATTATCTTTGTGATCATCATGCTCGTCATACACATCTTGGGGTGCATTGACATCGAGTTTCTCACCAAACAAGTGTTGGTTATCCGAATCGTCCTGATAGTTGTTTCCTTGATAGTAATCTTCAGTAGGGTTTTTGTTTTTATTCAAAAATCGATCATCGCTTCGTTGCGACCTCCTGTTATCATTGTTATCACCATAGTTGTTACCTTCATACATGTTATTGCCATTGTCATTTCCTTTACCCAATTTACTGCTATGGCCGTCGAAATCATTATTTCCCTCAAAATTGAAGTTTCGACCGGAATTGTTTTTACTGCCGTATTGGCTACCACGCTGGGAATTCTGTCCGGATTCGTTTGGATTGATACGTTGCATGATTTCCATGATTTGATTTCGATTCATATGTTTTATGAATGCTTTCCGCTTTCCGATTACGCAACCATGCTGGGACAATGTGTCTCCAGCTTCCTGGGGCGATCCAAACTCAACCAAAACCTCACCGGATGAACGGCCATACTGGTTGCGAATGATATGAATGTGCTTCGGGTAGAATCCTGCGTGCTCGAAGAACTCCTGTATTCTGGACTGCTGCATATTATACTCCATATTGGTGATCATAATGAAGGTAGTCTTATCGTTACCGCCGTCGTCTCCACCGGTATTGTTTCTGTTCATTTGCTGTTGGTCGAATCGGTTACTACCGAACTGACTTCCTGGATTGTTGGACATTTGCTGCTGCGGTTGCCTTTGCTGTTGATACATGTTGTTACCCACTGGTCCACCATAATTATTACCCATTTGCTGGTCAAATCGATTGTTTCCAATTGGACCGCCCTGACTGTTACCCATTTGCTGGTCAAACCGGTTGTTGGAAAGAGGGCCTCCCTGAATGCCTCCCACTTGCTGATCAAATCGATTGTTACCCATTTGGTTGCCCTGGTTGTTGCCCATTTGCTGGTCAAATCGGTTGTTTCCCAGTTGGCTGCCCTGGCGATTGCCCATTTGTTGATCGATGCGATTGTAGCTACTTTGTTGTTGATCATAGTGATTACTACCGCTCATCGGACCTATTTGCTGGCCAAGCCGGTTATTATCCATGAAAGATTGTGGCCCTTGAGAACCGAAGCGTGATTGCGAGCCAAAACTGTCGCGACTATTATCACCTTGGAAGGCGTTCTGATCGAATCCGGGCGTTTTTCGACCCATCGCGTCTTGTCGCCTTCTAGGATCACGGCTGATGTCTCCTCCGAATCCCAGATTCGGTTGTTGTACGGGTGCCTGCTGCGGTTGTTGTTGTTGTTGTTGTTGCGGCGGCTGCTGCTGCTGCTGTTGTTGCGGCGGCTGCTGTTGTTGTTGTTGTTGCGGATTGAAGTTTTGATTGAACATATTCCTCGGATCGCGATTCATTGGGGGTGGCTGCTGTAGTAGTTCCGGTTCCCAACTGTCAACACCTAAGTGATAACTCGAAGGAGATTCCCGATTGAATGGAAGCCCGTCGGATGTTGGCCGTTGTTTTGATTCATTATTTAATCCTTCTTTCATTCCAAGTTGGAAGTTGAATAGTGGTTTGTTATCGACCTTAGTTGTATTCAGAGGTGGTGGTTCATTCAGTTGAATGTTCAGTTGAGCTACGTCGTCTTCATCTTCGCCCAAATCCATCCTATCCTCATCTGCTGTTACTGATTTCTTTGTCGTTTCTTTCGCAGGCTTGCTAACTTCCTTGGGTGAATCATCCAGAAGAACAGTCACCGGCTCCGGGTCCCGTATTGTAATAATCTCGGGCGCTTCATACTCATTCTTTGCTGCATCATACTCAATTTCCGTGCATTGCTTCACATAAACTCGCTTGTTCCTAATATAGTGTTTATGTATAGACTCGCACGCCCTTTGGGCATCTTCCCATCGATGAAATTTTACATAGCCATCCAACTGTTTCGGATTTTTGTAGTTCTTTATGATCAACACCTCAACAACACTGAAATCGGAGAAAATCTTCATCAGATCTAACTCCACTGCCATTGTCGGCAGATTCCAAAGCACAACCGTTCCAGGCTTGCCTTGATTCGAGTCATCTCGAATTTCAATAACTTCTTCCTTCTTACTTTCCACCTTCTTATCTGAGCTCACTTCTCTCCAATTGGTCTGCACATCATCGTAAGCCGGACGGTACGAATCAACAGCGTCTTCAAACTCTTGGTCCGTGATCGTTTCTATCTTGACCACTGAATTTTTCAATCGCATGCCATCTCGTGACAATGCATATCGTTTGCCATCCTTTCGCAAGAATCTCACAAGTGCCACTCCAGTACGCCTTCCATGTTGATCGTTGATCATCTTGATCCCATTACTTGAAATCGTCTGCCCGTGGAAGAATCTTCGAACCTCACCGTACCCAGTAATCGTCTCCAGATGAGACATCTTAACCGACTGGCCTTCCATATCATCATACATGGATTTATCTAGCTTTTCGTCCATACTTTGATTCCGCTTATTCATGCCAGCGCCACCGTCCGTTTGGTAGCCGTCCGTCGGTCGATTTCCAACACCATCTCTACGCGATAAACTATCGAATCCTCTTTGATTAGTTTTAGCAAAAGCTTTGCTTTCTCCATCCGAAAAGTGTCCTCCATGTCTATTTCGATCCGGATTACTTTCTTGATAGACCATCGGATCGCGCCGAACTTGTAACTGCTGCAATTTACTCAATTGTTCATTGCTGAGCGGCTTCGAAGACTGGAATGACCCGTAGTTAACGGAAGGCATAACATTCATCCGAAAACTCGCTGATAATGGATTAGTAAGCAAATTGGTCGACGGTTGCTCGTTTCTTCCACCAAACCCATCACCAGCATTCAAGTTAGGCGAAGAACCCATCGTGGTAGGGCCAGAATTCTTTTGCATTGGCCTATCCAACCCGACGTTACTCAACTTCATCAAATTCTGCTGGATCGGTGTATCCCAAGGACTGACGAATGTCGTTGCTTGTGGTTGAATTGGACTCGGTGTTGGAGTTGGAGTCGGTGTAGAAATAACTACAGTTTCCGATACTGTAGACGACTTAGCTTCAGGACGATCGCTGAACCGAGAAACTCTTTGCTTAGAATTTTTATCAGCGCTCTTTTGCTCTCGCTCCCTGCTCTTATCACGTGGCCTATCATCACGTCTATCCCGCGACCGCGATCGACGCCTACGATCACGTCGCTCACGACTGCGAGTTCTACTTCTTCGATCACGACTGCGGTCCCTTCCACGACGTCTGCTGCCACGGTCACGGCTTCTGGATCGCGATCGACGTCGGTCTCGTTCACGAGAACTCGATCTACTTCTACGTTTGCTTCGCTCACTCTCCTTCTTCGTCGTACTAGTTGTAGTGGTCGAAGAAGAAACTGGTACCTTGGCGTTTAATCCCATGGCCTTTTCCGCTTCACCAACCTTTTTCAATTGTTCCGATAACTGGGTGAATGCAGCATTTGAAGCCGTTCCAGTATTGCTGTAGGTTTGAGCGCTAAGTGCCGAAAACAAACCAGCCGCCGGAGCATTTGGCTGAAACGCACCTCCACCGGTGGCCAGGAATCCCAATCCAGGAATTTCGGAATAGAGCGCTTGGTTTTTCTGTTGGTTTAGATTTTGTGCCAAAAAACCGGACAGACTTATAACCGGAGGTTGCGGCTGATGTGTGGCCGTAACCGCAGGATCTGTCACTTTGGGAACCACCGGAACTTGCGGTTGCATTTGTTGTGCACTTTGAGCCGACAGTTGCATGAAAGACATCGTAGTGCGACGTGCGTCTTCGATGACCTTTTGCATTTCGGCACGTGAGGACAGAAGCAGCGAAACTTGAACTTCCTTGATTTTACCTCCATTTAGCATCATCGCCTGGCGGGCATCTTCATCGGTGCTGTTGTTTTGGGAAATATGAAAAAAGAGAAAATTTATTAAAAAAAAAATTCCAGGAAGCATCGGAAAACATTGCATTGCGTGTTCTGTCGTACGTACTGTTGTCGGAGTAATAAACTGCCGTTATACGCATAACTGTCCCATGTTCTATGGGATTCCCTATATACATGGGACAATTATGCTTATAACGGCAGTAAAGAGCCTTTTCAATAGATTGATTCAAGTTCTGAAATTTGCGCACCAAATTGCACAAGCAAATGCGAATTTACGAATCAACGACGAAATTTCTTATTTTTACGATTGAACAAGATAGTGTCATTAAGGAGGCGGGCATGGGTGAGAACAGTCTGATTTCAACTTTATAGCAGTAATCATATTTTCAAATAATATTAAATACGTTCCGTGATTTGGAAAATCACATTTCCAAATCTGGAGGTGTGTTGCAGTACCCTTTTCCAAATGCGGGTCTTATTGTAAGCCTTAATCTCGGAATGGGCGTGACTCTCCAGACATTCTGAAATGGGTTGCTGGATCTGCAGAACAGCTATCACTTAGTAGCTCCCGGATTAAAGCTGCTTCCAATGGTCACTTTGTACGGTTTTTGTAAACAGATTTTTGCCATAATACCATTGCCGGTCAGTGGGTGTTAGTTTGCACACACACACACACACACACACACACACACACACACACACACACACACACACAAAATGCATAAGCAATTGCTAATCGTATACTGATACTTAACATTTAAACTGATGGCAATTTGGTGGATTAATGTCTTTCTCAACGGAATCAATACCCTTTTCCGTGAACCAATCGAGAGTTGTTTTTTGGTGGAGTTAGCGTAATGCACCGACGCTAAATCAGGCCAAAACAGTGGAGGGGTACTATGCTTCTGATATAAAGATAGCTCTTCTACAGACACTCATGGCTGGCCCACAATTGATATGTTGCGGATGCGTTTGCGTAAATTTGACAGTTTTCCCATAGCTTTTCTGTCAAATTTACGTCAGCGCATCCGCAACGTATCAATTGTGGGTGACCCTTCAGATCGATAGATCTTCGCATTGATAGTTCTGGTCGTGTAAAAAATGGTAGACTTCGTACCGCAGGAACATATTGCTTGCCATACCAGCGCTTTTCGATCAAACTTCTCCACTTGAATCGACCGCTCCGCATAACTTACATTCTCCCTTACGATGGCAGTGTAATATTGTACTATTCTGATGTTTTTTTTTTGCAATTTTATGCTTCTTGTAGATCTTCAGGTTGTTCCGTTTCTTGATACGTTAAACCATTCCGACGCTGGCTCCCGCTTTATTGGCCAAATCACGGATAGACCTTCATTTGTTCTAACGAATTAGAGCTACCACTTTCTGATCCAGTTTAGAGTTGAAAGATCCGGGTATTCTGCCTCTTCCTGGCAGTTCATCCAAAGAACAGTGTTCCCCAAACTTGGTTATGATGGGTTTTACACTAGCGTGATGAATTCTAAAGCGCTTCACCAATTATCGCATAGTCACACCCTTTGCACGTGGTCATGTGTTCAAAACCTTAATTTTACGCCTTTTTCAATGCACGACATTTTGTAAACGAAGAATTTAAACCACGCAAACAAATAAACACACGAAAGATGACAGTCAAATGTACAGCGTGCTATGATGAATACGTTGAAACCATCACAAATACACGCTTCTTCTTATTTCTGACGCTCTCCATACGAGCTATTTTGACGCTCTCCATACGAGCTTTTTGTCTGCTTCTCAACTTTTTTCGTAGTTCCGGTTTTAAACCTGGGTCAGGTCTGACTGACTGGCAATTGTCGAGCGAAAATGGATCCAGAGTCGAGTCAGTATGGTGGTATTAGTGCAACACATGAACATAAACAAACTTATTTTTTTTTTTTTTTTTTGACGGTTCATGATTGGGTGAATCCAGGAAAAAAGTTGAGAGCGAGCCTCATCAATGTTGGGTCGGGTTAGGACGGATCCAGATCCGTCCCGATTGAATAAAAAATCGATTTAATATCTATTAGGGTGGACCTAGGGGGGACCTAATTCCGCACTAGCAATAACCGAAAACGACATTAGTGTTCTAATTGCACTTCCACAGTTATTAATTGAGACCCGAAAAATTCTTAGACCGGTCAGGAATCGAACCCGCCGCCTCCGGCTTGGTAGACCGTGCGCTATTCGATTACGCTATTCGAGGCCCCGAGGTCCCTACAAATACACACGTAGGTACAACGCAAAGGTACATGGATAGCTTATTTTCGAGCCATTCCTTAGATATGCACCATGTACATCCCGGATAAAACTAACTATACAATTACAATACAACAAGATAAAATTACATTAAAATCTTTTTCCGACCATAAATCTTATGGTTCGTGAATCAGAGACATGAAAAATTCATATTGTCACTACAATAGATCTACAATTCACTCTATATGCTAGGATTTTCAACAATTGTGGAACAATACAATTAAAAGTAATTGCATCAAATTTGTTCGGAAAATAAGGATTTTTTCTATAGTTAAGATACATTACAACCCCCCTTTTCTATTGTCGATGTCTCAATTTACATTCGATTCTATTGTGGTAACAATAACTCCTATTGTCATCTTATCGTTGTGAACAATACTATTAATTGTACATACAATAGATTCTATACTACGAAATCGGAAGTACAACTAACGCATCTATTCGTGCTTTTCTGCAACGAAACTGATTTGTTCTTTTAATGTAGCTACCTTCATAATTAATCCCAAACGCGCAACTGTCAAAAGCACGAAGCATTTGTTGACACATAAAGAGTATTCGTATCTTGTACGAAAACAATACAAAGAACTACGAATATTTTGTTACAAATTTAAAAGAATCGTCTCTCTGATGATTGCATGAATCTTCAACAGATCTACTATATCGACTCAAAATATAATTGAAAAAAAAAAAGCGCAACCACGTGGAGTTGCCAAGCGTTGTTTTTTTTAATGTTGCTGACATGGGATTTGATGCTGTTTTTTAGAAAGAGCTGTTATTGAAACCGTGGTTGGTCTCACTTGGCCATGCTGACTCGTGAGAAGATATTTGATAGATAAGTAAAGGGCGAACACGAAATTATTGCGACACCGAAAATGTCATGCCAATTTTCTTATAATGTTTAGAATCAAACCGAAATTTTAGGGTAGTTTTATGCGTATATTTACTTCAAAAATCAAAAGAAAAGTTAATCGATGGAGCCTTGAGTGTAAAATTGAACGCGTTTTCGCTTGATGCCCTCCATCAAAGTCTTTCAGTGTCATCCGGTACCAGTTTCCCAGTTTTTTTTTCCATTTTCTTAACATGTCCTTCTCGTCTTTGACTGTCTTCTTGCTTTTCCGAAGTTCCCGCTTCATCATTGCCCAGTACTGCTCCACCGGGCGCAGCTCCGGACAGTTTGGCGGATTCATGTCCTTTGGAACAAAATGGACAGAATTGGCCTCATACCACTCCAGGACACTTTTAGAATAGTGGCATGATGCCAAATCTGGTCAAAATAGCGGAGCTTCGTCGTGCTGCTGTAAGAACGTCAAAAGGCGCTTCTCGAGGCACTCAGATTTATAGATCTCGCCATTTACTGTGCCCTTTGTCACGAAAGGCTCAATCCTCAGTCCGCAAGAGCAGATGCCCTGCCAAATGAGATATTTGGAGGCGAACTTCGACATTTTCTTCTTCTTAAATTTGTCGTCCACATAGAGCTTGCTCTTGCCGGTGAAAAACTCCAACCCCGGAATTTGCTTAAAATCGGCTTTTATATACGTTTCGTCGTACATCACACAGCAGCCACATTTTGTCAGCATCTTCTCGTAGAGCTTCCGTGCCCGAGTTTTAGCCGTCGATTGTTGCCGCTCATCGCGGTTTGGGAAGTTCTGTACCTTGTATGTATGTAGTCCAGCTTTCTTCTTTGCATTCTGGACGTAGCTCTGCGACATGCCGATTTTTTTAGCCAAATCACGGCTTGAGACGTTGGGATTTGCTTTAATCATCCGCTTCACCTTTCCCTCCGTCTTTTTGTTCTCCGGTCCCGGTTTTCTTCCAGCTCCTTTGCCGTAGTCCAACGTTAACCGCTCCCGGAACCGCTTCAACACTCTGGAGACGGTTGAATGGTGAATGTTCAACATTTTTCCCAACTGCCGGTGCGACAGGTCAGGAAATTTCAGGTGTTTGGAAAGAATTTGTTCTCTCGACTCGCGTTGGTTCACCTCCATTTTCGTTGAATCGAAAAACACGACTTCGAGTTTGACAGCATGTAAACAATACACATCAATGAGAAAGTGTGCAAAATTTGGTTGATTTTTACCCAATGGTAAAAAAGTTATGCCCTGTTGAATGTGTCGCAATAATTTCGTGTTCGCCCTTTATGAAGTTATAACTCTCTCTCGGCAGCGATTTAATTTTCATTTTGGGATAAATAATTTATCCCGCCTATTCCAGCAGCAACACCAACATGTATACTAAAGTTCGATAAAACAGAAGCTTCGGTTGGCTGGTTTTCAGGAAACCCATTTCGTGCATTGTACAAAAAGGTGTAATTATGGCATTTCCCCAGTTTTTTGTTTTTTGAACGGCGACCGAACCGGCGACTTTGAAAGACATCTGAAATCTCGTGGTATTAAGATGTCCACACCATTTTCAGTATGGATCTTGGATGTAAGGCTTACAAAATCCGTAAGCTCGATGGCGTCTCGGAAGCTACTTCCAAAAACATACGTGTAGGTTATATTCAATTTCCTAGTTCACGGTCAGTCTGGAGCGAAAGAAGAGCGATTTTGACATCCCCTTCTCGCTGATTACCAGCTACAGCAGCATCTTCTTGGGGAACTTGGTGTGTGAAATGAACTTCACCTCGGAGCTCACTTCCTTCAGTAATATACGAAGTGCCCTGCCAGTCGCTGCCATCCAGGGTGAGATAGGTCTCGTCGTCCATCACCACCACCTCGTCGCGATTCGCCGGGAAAATCGAGTTGACCATCTTATTCCGCTGCTGCCGCTGCGTCATTACCTGCAGGTCCGAAACCAGCTGACGCGACTTCCGCTTCCTGACATGTATGTTCATGTTCGCCAGGTACTTTTTCACTGTTTGACCGGTTGCCACTTTTCCCCCGGTCTACCTATCGGCCGTCCGGAACCGGGCTTTCTTTCGATGCTCTGATTGTTGTCTAATAGTGCCAAGATGTTGTAGATGCCGGAACGGGCGTATCCGGCGTCTACAAAGTGCCGCACGATGTCCGTTTTCGACGCGGCGGGGTGCCGTTCTTTGAACACGCACACTTCTGAACGGAGTTGCTTCACTGTTTTTGCCATCACGGTTAGAGTTCGACTGATAGAGCTGTCAAATTTTGTCTGCTGACTCATGGGTAGCTATGATTGATGCTGCATAGTTTCGTCAGTGCGGGTGAAGGTGAACCCATGAAAAATCGACAATTTTTGTCCATTTTTTTAATGCAAACGTTACAGTTCAAAATTTGTTAAACTTTTCGTAGCACACATCACACACTCCCTACTTAATAACCCAGAACAACTACAGACCAATCATTATTAACATAACAACTTCAATATTCAATCAAAACCAAGAACGAATGCTAACCCTTCCGTAAAAGTGTCAACCAAAATGAAAGCAATCAGCATGATCACAGTAGGTAACACACCGAAAGTGTAACATTAATCTGTTCCTCTGTCTTCTGACTTTGTTACTCAAAATTAAACTCCATTTCATTTCTTTCGCATGATAGTGGGAGTAGTTTATACAACGTATAGTAGCAACGAGTATCGAACTAACACAACAAACTAACTACAAGTACGTGGCAGGCGGATAGCAAAATTTCGTTTTCGCGAGTGCCACATTTGATATCCATATGTTAATCCCTTGTTCAGACTACATAGTAATAACATGTGATAATGGTTGTCAAATAATTTCAACAAGAAATTTCATCAAGCTAGGCTTATAATATGTTATAACTGCTCAGTTTGGCCAGTGTTTAAGACAGTACGTGATGAAAATGAGACACATAACTTGCTTCAAACTTGCACGAAATAAACTACAACATTATGGTTAAGTTTCTATTCCATTGGTTTATTGGATATTCTCTCCATGACCGAAAGCCCGCCTTTTGCTCTTGACGCCACTGTTAGCTAGTTTTAGTTACTTTCGTAAATGTTTGCCCGTACGCTAAAAAGCTAATAATTTTGTCTCATTTTATTCGAGTACAGTCTTTATACTAGGCTTAAAGGTGGATTACATGTCTGCATGATTGAGCACATTTGGTTGCTACTCCGTTTCAGCAAGATCAGCTTGATTACACCTTTAAAAGTGTACTAATGTTAGTCATTTAAAAGTGCACTAATGTTAGCGATTTTTACATGCGATTACCCTGCCACCTGGTGGTAAATCCACCTATGCATCGCTAATCGTAGCAATCCGGAGCGATAAAGTTGGACATCGTGAGGCACTTCATGTCAACCAGATATACCCGATTCGGCATTTACAAGATTTTACTCTTCACCTCTCCCTTCAGAAGAAATTCAAGAGTGTCGAACGGAACCCTGCTTCCGTCCATCGGACCGTAAAGTGCTGCAGAAGCTGAAGAGGAAGACTGAGGACAAACTGGCCTCATGTTCCGGGCCTTGAGCATAGAGGTTGATAGGACCGGTCAAACGATGCAGAAGTACCTGGACAAGATGGACATTGTATGCGAAAGCGTCAGTCGAGGCTAGCCATGTCTGAGCAGCAAGCAATCAATCCGAAGGAGCGGCTGAAGGCGCTGCTGAAAAACATCTTTCCGGTCGGAGCGCGACCTCGTGGTCATAATGGATGACAAGACTTTCTTGACGCTAGACGGCAATAACAGGTACAATATCGGGTACTTTACGTCCCCCACCACGAAGGTAAGCGTTGACGTCAAACGTATTTCCCACAATCAGCGGTAAGGGAATGTCCAAGAGGTTTGCGGTGAACGGCCCATTATGCCAAGAGATCACTGGAGGAGATAGATCGGGTGAAGATAAATGTTGTACCACAGACCGCCAACCCTCCCAACGTTCCCCAGCCCCGACCGATAGAAAATACCTGACCTCAAACGAAAAATATACTCCAAAACGGAGGTGCAGCTGAACGCCAAGGCATCGCAAAAGCTTAACAGCATGGCGACATCCATTACTATTAGGCATTTTTGTGGCCTAATAAACGTAGTGTTTATCTTTTGTAGTTTGTTTGTTTTTTCTGCATCGCCATTCGAAATAAGCCCATCATTTTAATGCATACGTTATGTGCAAATCAAGGTAACCATTAATTAAGGATGCGTTGACGTGACATACTCGCTAGATTGGGAGCCAAGCAATCAACTGCCACGAGAAATCACTAGGGCGTTTGATTTTTTTTTCATTGGGCGAAACTCCGGCTGTAATATCTGTATAACATATTTTAATGTGATGTATTGTTTCTCACTACAATTCTTTTAACTACAAAATTTTTAACAGTTATATAGCAATACAGATGGATTTCAGATTCTTAGTTTTTTTTTACTTTGGAAGTATTACGACATCCCAGTAACATTGCCAAAACCATCCAGTTTTAATTAGTT
Organism: Aedes japonicus; assembly: GCA_034211315.2. Taxonomy (NCBI): domain Eukaryota; kingdom Metazoa; phylum Arthropoda; class Insecta; order Diptera; family Culicidae; genus Aedes; species Aedes japonicus. The sequence goes on along the minus strand of JASCZW010002799.1, from coordinate 162,627 downwards.
TTATTAAAGTTTTATGAACGCCACTGGAAATCAATTTGGTTTTATTATGGTACTAAGAGGTGACAATAGGTTATCGGAAATATTTGTTTCAATTTTGTTTTTGCTGATATAAACTCGCATACTTTCCGAGGCGCATTAATTTTAAGCTTTTATCGTGCCAATATTCACCATAAAATTAAATGCGCATATGATTTGGAGCATGATACGCTATATAAAACCCAATTTTTTTTGGATATTTTGCTACAAAACAAAATTTCCCGCAACACTAGAACATTTTTCTAAGATATTATTAACCGCTAAATACATCAGATGAGCAGAGAATCGAACAAAGCTGAACAACAAAAAACCAACCATGATATCACAGTGAAGTTTGACAGCTGTGGCCATTTGGCCCTATGCTGGTTTTCCTGGCAGCCAATAGGTTTTATGAAGGTTCTCAAGTGGCCATAACATTTTTCACTACAACATTTTCAAAATCTTTATGGTGGACAAAACAGTTTTGAATGTAGTCTTATCAACAAACCGGGAGAAGTCTACACGGCTGAAATAAAACTAAAATTGTTACTTGGTATTGGACCCATAAATATCAAATCTAAAAACTATGAGTTAATAGATAATTATAACCCATAAACAATATAATAATAGCTTATATCCGGATCAACCAGCAATTATCTTCACTTATATGATGCATATATTCATTTAGGTATGGACGAGCTTTACAACGCAGGAGGTCTCATCCGCATGTTCAATCTGTTCATTGAACAGGAAGGCATTTGTTTCACTTAACTTCAATAGGTATTATTTCTCAAAAAAAAAACTCAAGAGCTGATTTTTCTTTCTAAATCCAAATTTTACTGCTCATATTCACCATTTTCTACTTACCATTTAGAGTGAACACAATTCGAGCTGTTTGAATTTGATGGTGTTGACGCTGATTTGAAAAACAATAACGCCTTTTTGTAACTTAAAAATGAAAATAAAAACATCAGCTTCAACCAAAATTTCAAAACCATAGCGTGATTGAATTTCTTATACAACAATACTTCTAAAGGTATCCAATACAAACCGAACGAAGCACCAAAATTTTTGATAATCATCTTTAAAGTGAAGTTGTTCATTCATTGTCGAACTAAAGAGAACAAAAGTAGAAGACCTGCTGCTTGTAAAACTTTCCTAAGACATTCAATTGGAATGAGAAAAAAGCTTCTCTAACTCTCACAACGCTATAGAGATTGCTGATGTTCGTGCAGATTTTCCCGTAGTTTTTTTTTAAACTATTACAGCATACTGCGTACAATCTTTTCAAGGGTTCAAAGTTCTGACGACCATAATATGTATGCTATAAAATTATGTTTAACGTACAAAATCACTCCTGCAGACGTCCTCAAAATCTGATGTATTCTGTATCAAGAAACCCTGGCAGTATTATTGTATCCTTTTTCCTCGACCATTTGTTTAGTAATTCAAGTTTTGTAGTGGTTTCATCCAAACTACATAATTTTGAATATTTTTGAAAAAACAAGTATTAGAAATAAATACCAATTGAAAAAAGTGCTTCTCATTTGAAAACCACCTAAACATGTATGGAGGCATGCCGTCCAAAGTGATAAATGTACTATTAGATTCTAATTTAAATTCTATGATGACATTAAATGATACAATAACTGACTAAAGATTGTATTCGAAAAAAAATGCAACAGACGAAAATGATCACCGAAAATTCATTTTACGTCGAACATTTTTGAAACTCTTAGGGAATAAATAAACACATATTAGTTATGTTTTTGCAAAGTTGGTTTATTCAATTCCTATTCTAGGCTAAATACCCGCATCTTGGCTTAACGCTACCCATCAAATCCTGTGCAACAATTGCACCATCTTCCTTACACAGTTTTATTCACTCGTTCTTCAAATTCTTATCGTTTTTCAAGGACCTTCCCTGTTTTCCGAAATTCTGGCGAGTATGGTGGATTTTTGCGGCACAAAAAAAATCATCGTTGGCTTCGAACCACTCCATCACCGGTTTCGCATAATGGCACGATGCCAGATCCGGCCAAAATTGAGTGTCACCTTCGTAGGACTGGAGGAAGGGCAGCTGGCGCTTTTGAGGAATTCTTCTTTATATATTTGGTCGTTGATGGTGCCGGTCGTTATGTGCGGCTTGCTGAATTTGCGCACCAACAGATCGCCTGCTACGCTGAGCTCTTCTCCGGAACACCTAGGCAGGACTTGCCGACGAAAAACTCCTAGCCGACGAAAAACTCCTGCTTGGCGTCCGTTTTAATGTCTTATCGACCATTACAATGACTTTTGGCTGCACCAACCAATCGCGGTACAGTTTCCTGGCGCGGGGTTTGGCCACCGTATTCTATTTATCGGTTCGGTTAGACGACTTCCTTACCTTGAAGGCATGAACTCCGGACCGCTACATTGTCTGCGTGGAATGGAATAACTGTGCGCCGGGTCGTCTGGGTCTCCTTGAACGGTTTTAACACAGGGGACACGATCGAATTGTCGATGCTCAAATGTTTCGCGATCCACCTGTGGGACTTTTTTTGTCGAAGCACTTCTTGCATGGAAGCCTTTGACTGCTTTACAGAACCACTTGACAGATTGTGACGAAATAATAAATAACCTAAATTACCTATACCATATCTAATGCAAAAAAAAAAGTTTTACACAAAAGAATGTGTTGCTTTTTTTCGAGTACAATCTTTAGACATCTTACTTACAAGTAATTGAAGGTAGGCATGTGAAATCTTTGCAGTTTCTTAGATCCAGGAGTACGCAAACTCGAAGTGGCGACACGGTGTTAAGGAATATTGCACCTATTTTAATCAGCGTTCTTCCATGGCATCGAATAATTCAGATATTTTTCATGTGCCACTTATTACCAAACTCATAATCGTTACCTTCATCCTGTAAGTTAAACGCTCTCACTGAATTTTGTAAACCAAACCACGTCAAAGAATAACGTGCAACTTGGCGGCTCAACTTGAAGTTGCACCCTCGTGTTGGATATGTAACCCGCTACCATGGATTATAACTTGCCCTGTTGAAGTAGGTTTCGTGTTCGGAAGAAATTTCTTTTTCTATCCCAAGCCCATGTCAAATTCCGTTCACGGAATCGAAAAAGAAAATAATTTTTTTGTGTGGAACTCACCTATAAAAATCGGCAACAGAAAACAAAATGAACTGTGCAGGCTTCTGTGAAGCGAAACGTTACTTTTCCTTGCACTCTAAACTAAGGTTACCCATTATCGCACAAAAGTACTCATAAATGGGTTTGTTCACTTTTCGTGATTATGAGTATTCTTCACCCATGTTTGGATAAACTGAACTTAGCGTGTGCGGAAAAATTATCGATGTGATTAATCCGCTTCGGAACCGTCAGTGGCGAACTGATTTCGAACTTTTCAAATTGATTTCGGATCAAAAAATATAATACCCCTCTGTGGGAGTTCGTTGTTTTTCTGCAAACTCACCCAAAGCGCTCAAATCGTGACGACGCCGTTGCAAATTTGGCCGACTACATTAACAACTTGATCGAACACCAACGGTCGCTTCAGCAGTCTCCAGAAGAATGTACCCAATCTCCGCTAGTCAACTATGTTAAACCGGCAAACATTGACCGGATGCTACAGCAACTGCCTGAAACAAGCGTGGAGGATGCTTGGTTTGAAATAACTGTACTGCTGTACAACAAAATCGAACCGTTAGGTTAACCGGTATTATGAAATGATAACGGATTTTTGTTCATTTTTTATTTTTGCTGCAAATTTTATCTAAGTTTAGAAGTGGATACTGACCTTTATACTTAATCTTTGAAATTGTTTTGATTAGAAAAAAAAGTATCCCAAGCTGCCCTGGGATGCATAGTTGACGTAAGCGCCAAGACGACCAAAATTCACTTTTTTGTTTATTTTTTGCATTCTTTACCCAAGTAAAAACAAAAAAAAGTTTCTTCAAAAAATTGTGAGACAAATTGAAAAGGACGGTTTGGCATAAGCACCATTTGGTCGCATGAATGACGTCTCTCCACATATATGTTGACCCATAGCTATGCATAGCTGACCGTACACATCACGGGTGGCTGTAGGCGAAGTTGAATGCACCAGGGAAAGCAGATTAGAGATTGCATACATACTTGCCATCTATCGACCTCTGGAAAACACCTGGCCGATTCCTTACGATCAGTGGGGATACTGTATCCCTCATACTGCCTTCATAGACATCTGGAGTTTAAATGGGATAGAATTGATGGATTTTTTTTCTAAGCGAGAAAGTGAAAAGATATGAGTCTGGAATATATAATCAAAACCACAGATAATAAAATTGCATAAGGAACTAGCAGGTGGGTGTTGAAATTGACGTCATCATTTATTGTACACGTTCCGCAAGCTCACAGGTTTCCGAGTGATTAGAAGGCCACCATAAAACCACCTCGGCCTTCCTTAAGGCCTTCAAAAGCTCTGCGTGTATGCGCGTAGGATTACAAAGCAAGACCATCGGAAGGTGCCTGGGTTCGATTGCTTGAATTTGAAAGAAGATTCAAAGAAATCTGACGGGTTCATTTAAAAAACCAGTGGCTTAATGCCGTCCCCTGAGTTTCTCACTCAGTTGACAAAATCTGGAAAATTGTGAATTCTTTTCGAGGAACGTTTCTCATCATGCGCTCAACCGATGCATGAAATAAATCCGCTGACATATAAGTAAGGAGAGTATCGAATATAAGCTATCCACATATATTTGCGTTGTACGCATGTATTTGTGATGGTTTTTTATGCTCTGAACACTGCATGCTGTGCGTTTGACTGTCAGCTTTCTTTTGTTTACTTGTTTGTGCGGTTCAAATTCTGCGTTTTCAAAATGTCACGTATTGAAAAGGAAGTGAAAATTAAGGTTCTGGACACATGGCTAAGTGAGAAGGGTATTACTATGCGAAAATTGGCGAAGCGGTTTGGAATTCATCATGCGAGTGTTAAAACCATCATTAATAAGTTTGGGGAACACTATTCTTTGGATGAGCTACCAGGAAGAGGCAGAAAACCCGGTTCTTAAAACCCGAAACTGGAGCAGAAAGTGGTATCTCTAATCATAAAGAACAAATCAATGTCAATACGTGATTTGGCCAAAAAAGCAGGAACGAGTGTCGGAATGATCCAGCGTATCAAGAGGCGAAACCACCTGAAGACCTACAAGAAGCAGAAAATCTCGAAACAAAGTGCAGAACAGAAGAAGCGAGCAGCAACAAGGACCCGGAAATTGTATTCGCGTCTTTTGCAGCGCCCGGATGCATGCGTTTTGATGGACGATGAGACCTATGTAAAGGAAGACTCAAAAACCCTTTCAGGTCCACAATACTTTACTGCCGTCGTTGGGGAGGATGTGAGCGATGCGGACAGGTCGACTCAAGTGGAGAAATTCGGTCGAAAGGTACTGGTATGGCAAGCAATATGTTCCTGTGGTTTGAAGTCAACCATTTTTTACACTACCGGAACTATAAATGCGGAAATCTATCGATCTGAGTGTCTCCAGAAGAGATTGTTGCCTTTATATAAGAAGCATAGTACACCTCCACTGTTTTGGCCGAATTTAGCGTCGGCTCACTATGCCAAAACCACTCTCAATTGGCTTGCGAAAAAGGGTATAGATTTCGTTGAGAAAAATATCAATCCACCTAATTGCCCTCAGCTTCGACCCATCGAACGTTACTGGGCAATCGTGAAGAGGATCTTCAAGAAGACTGGTAAGGCAGCTGGGAACATGCAGGAGTTCAAAAAAATTTGGTCTCAAGCGTCCAAAAAATGCGATGCAACACTTGTCCGGAACTTGATGAATAGCATTCGATCCAAAGTTCGAAAATTCGTGAAGGAATAACTAAAATTTCACCCGGTCTTCATTATGTTCAAGTTTAACCTCGTACAATAAAGGATCAATTTTTTGTATGAATAAAATATCGGTTTTCAACATAATTTGAAAGATAGTTTGTGGATAGCTTATTTTCGATACACTCCTTATGCCCAGGCTCAATGTACTTCAAATTTATTTGAGCAGTTTCAATCATAGAGGAGTTGATGAGTAAAGCCAACAGCACCATCAAATCGCAACTTTTGTTTTGTCCTGAACAATTTTCCAGCCACAAAGTAACGACGGCGTTTGAGCCAAGAGAAGAGAAAAAATGATAAAAAACGCTTGCAATGTGATAAGCTTTCCGCCCTGCAATCACATCGCTCCACAAAAAGGCATAAACGGGTCCATTTAGAGAGCCTCCAAGGGGAGCAAATGTTTTGTTGAATGCGACGATTCTTTTGCAAAAAAATAACTTCTTTGAATGATTCCATTCTTGGAAGCTGGACCACCTACAGTCATAAATGATATTTAAGTAATTCACAACGACTGATACACATGAAAGGTTACCTTTTGAAGGTCAACAGAGAAAACTCACTTGTTGATCTTCGCATTTGACCGATTTGACCAATTGCTCGTGATACGTGATCCTTCCAACTCAAACACATCGTTGTTGATACTCCCTGATCATTATCATCAGCTTAAGCAGAGTGCCGTCTGCTCTTCATGAACACGATGGGCTTGACAACGTTCGCACTCTTCATGCCCCAGTTGGGTAAATTTTATGTTCAGGTCTCTCAACACCTTACAGTGCTTTTTTTTTCAACTGACGCTCTTTGAAAGAGTCGAACATTTTCTGGACTGGTAAGTCCGATGGTAGATATTGTCAAAATCAAATGGGAGCTTTGCTGGTTGGTATTCGTGAAGCCAATCGGCGAGAGCCTAATGTGCGACATAATATTCAGAACATAGCAGCCTGGTTTTTACGCCAAACTATGAGAATAAACGTTCAGTAATATGCCTGTTTATTCGCATAAGTTGGCGTATGCGTTTTAAAGATGATTAAAGATGAAGAAAAATGCAACTATTCTTATTATCTTGCTGGCCCACTTTTATTAGTAAATATTAATCAAATGGACAGAAAATTTGTCCATAATTGTTGGTATACATTGCATTTTAGCTTAAACCCGGAAAAACGCGTTTTCTCAACAATCATACCGATGGTGGTTACGTCAACTATGCATACCAGGGCAGTAAGTGACTGTTCGTATCGAATACTGATGAAGTCAGTAGAAAGTGACTTGCTACCAATATGATTTCAAAATAAGAAGTGTGACAAGTGCAAAATGAACATCGTTATCGCTCCAACTTACCTTTAGATACCTGGTAGTTAGACAGAATGACCAACAGCCTATGAACCGCGTAGATGTCTTTCACTGATTTTTTCTAACTTCTATGTTCAGATTAATGCATGTAGAAATCAACAACCTAATAGCCACACACTGCTTCCATTGAGTTGAACTTCTATGGTAACTCAGTGGTTACTAATAGTTATTGATTTCCTTTTCTCAGTATCAAAACTAAACGTTCGGAAAAACAATATCAAGATTCTTAATGGATAAATTCATTAATTTAGAAAATTTACGGATGATCTGGATTATCTGAGACACCATTTAGTGATCAAATCTCGGTATTATGAAAAAAACGACAATTTAAATATCAGATTTGTATTTTTTTTTTAAACAATACTACTTGGGAAGCCATGATTCAAACACTTCAAATCCATTTCTAGAGTTTTCCACCTTGTGCACTTAGTGGAATCACTGCACAGTGGTCCAGTAAGCTACTTTAGGCGGACATGAGGTTTTCAATGGAAATTTGTGGTATTAGAGCTTTGGTTACTTCTGAGAACTTGTTGCATACTTATTGTACTACAATTTGTATGAAATTATTTTTTTCTTGCATTAAACGCAAGAGTGGCGTATACTCTAACTTTTTTATGGGTCAATATCGTGAGATAATATGTTCAGCAAAGTTGTAGAAATTCTTGTTATAAAAAACTTTGTAGCACATTTTTTTTGTCTAGCTTCAAAGCCTACTGCGATAATTCCGAATTTTAGTAAATAATCGTTTTTCGACTAAAAGTCATTCATTTTTAACTTTTACCAGCTTGCTATGTACACAGTTGTTTGTTTTGACATTTGCTACAATTTTGCTGAACATACCATAGTTGTATTTCTTCTTGTTTTCATTTTATAGTAAATTTTCAGTTAAATTTACGTCATATTATAGGCCTTACAACATGAAATGGAGCACCTGAAAAAAATATGGCATACCATGACTTGCTTCAACACACTTTAGTGTACGTTTAAGGAGAATTTTGGAGAGATGATATTTTTCTATCTTTTTTAAAGCTACTTTCTGTAACATACCAGTTTTCAATAAAAACATACATCAGGAGCTCAAATAGAATCAAAACACACAGAAATCATGGCTATCTCTGTTCAGTATATGACAATTACCACGTGTTTTCATAGAAAAACGCTTAATAGGATATTAGTTAATTTTTTATTAAGTTTCGAGCTTCTTCAGGTAAATCAAACTGTGTCTCACCACGAGTTGTACGTCTGTTGATATGTGAGACTTCGAGATCGGAGGTGAGAAGAAGCCACTTGAAAACGTCTTCCAAACTGACAATACGGTTGAACTTCCTTGCATGCCGATCCCAAAATTTCCTTAGGGAAGGTCCATTAAGTTCTCAGAAGTAACCAAAGCTCTAATACCACAAATTTCCATTGAAAACCTCATGTCCGCCTAAAGTAGCTTACTGGACCACTGTGCACTGGTTGTTGGTCTAAGGTTCTATGGCACAAACGAGCATGAAAGTTAACTTTGATTAGTAAATTTTGTTATTGTTGTTGTTGTACAACAAAATTTGTAGAAATAATGTACGTTAGCCATTTCGAGGAGTATCGCCCGGTTAAATGTCCTATATGAGTTACAATACTCATTCAGGCAACATATGAAAATAAATCGTATGCCCCAGTAACCGTATGTATGAACGTACCACAAAAGCGAAAGTACAGTGGGTTTTTTACCCTTCTTACATCAATAGAAGGGTATTAAGATCGCTTGAAAACTCGACTTTTTATCCGAGGCCCACAGGGCCGAGTGTCATATACCATTCGACTCAGCTCGGCGAACTGAGCACATGTCTGTGTGTATGTATGTGTGTGTGTATGTGTGTGTGTGTGCGTTACAAATAATGTCACATCGGTTTCTCAGCCATCTGTGAACCGATTTCAGTTCTGTTGACGGCAAATGGAAGCTACAACATTCCCATAGAACGCTATTGATTTTTTTTTCATTCGGACATTTTGTTACGAAGATATGAACGAAACAGTACTTGAAGGCCTATTATAATAGTAATCAAACAGTTTAGTCTCCGATTACATACTGAGCTATTTGTGTACCGATTTTAGTTTTGTTGGTGCCAAATCAAAGCTATGATATCTCCAAATAACTGGTCAAAATTTCATTATGATTGGATAATTCTTCATGGAGATATGACCAAAACAATACCTGAGAGCACATAATTGTGAGATGACAATATACTCGTTGCAGTGCAAAAACGAACAAGACCAATCACACCAATCGATGCCGCTTGCATTCTATTGTGTCGTATCTGGAGCGTTGTATAGCACATACAGCGGACTAGCCACACTATGCTACTGTATAGAATTAGAGCAGCATCGATTGGCTCGAGTGGCTGGTTTTCAACTGCAACGAGTATATTCGAAAATTACACAAAGTCTCCATTTACTATTTTCAACGAATATGTACTTATTAAGCATCTTGAATCCATATCGATAATCAAAATTGACGTTTAGGATTGTATAATATTTCATTTTATGGACTGATTATATAAAATTTCTAATATTTATGTAATTTCCCCTTTTATATAACTAACATACACAGGTCATTAAAGACTATTAATTATAATATTTTAATTTTTATTCAATCCTGAACAATACGTTCAGGATTGACAAATAGTTCATTTTATCAACTGAATGTATGGCATATTGAATGTTTCTGAATCTTCTTGGAATTTCTGATGAAAATATGTATCCAGTACAATATTGCCCACATTTGAGTTTGTAATTCTGGTGAAATGTAAGAAGGGTTCAGTCTCACCATCGGTGGATTAATGCGGGTTTTTAATATCGTTTTGCTAATTCCTTTATACATAACTTAGTGAATTCCGGTACACGTGTGTCTGATACAGTGCGAGGTTTTCGTTAGGTTTACATACAAATGAGTACTAAAAGCGAAGTCTGATTGATGATATAGGAGAGAGCACCTCAGCTACATCGTCGAAGCATTGAAATGAAAATGAATCGCTTTTGTATTCATTTCACTCGACTTCAATTAGCTTTCGTGTAGTGAATAAATCGTACGTTCACCAATTCACTCCCAATTCACTTCCTCTCCAACGTGGGTAAGTTTAAATTCATTTGCGATCAAGCGAGCGTCGAGAGCCTTTCAATTGAAATTCAGGCTTGCTTCAAACGAGGTGGTGAACGACCGTGAATCAACTTCGTTTAAAATAGATTTGATTTCAAAAGTAATTTTCCAGAGTGCAGAACCTGTTCTATTTATATATTTATTCACATCTTAATACTCTACAACATAATTCAAGCATATAATACAATAATATATCCACCAGACAGACCTTGTCGTTTCAAAAAATATCCATTATATTTTGTGAATATTCCCAACAGCATCCTTACTGCTAGTATAAATCGGTTTGCGTTTGCGTTTTCGAACGTTTTTTAATAAGCTTGACAATAAAAGCCCTTAATCACGTTTTGTAAGAAGCCCAAGCATATATACATAAAGCGGTCCAAATATACTCTCAAGCGTTAATATAAAAAACTGTGTATACCTAATGGAAAACCACCAGCACACTTTGTCTCAAACAGTATCCTCACTGTTGGTATAAATCAGATTCTAAAATAAAACCTTCAAAAACGATAGCAACCTAAGTTATCAGCAACATCACCACATCATATTTGGTTTTGAAATTTGGACTCAGACTTTATTGGAGTAGCCTTCCTCAAACTTTTTTAGCAAGCGAGTAATCCTTACCGAACTGATAGGTCACGACCCATAGATTGAGAAATAGATTCATGCGAATTTAAATGCGTTGAATCGAAATGAAAATAATACCCAGTTCACACCACCTGTATTACGTGATATAGAGTATCTTGAAATCAAATTTCATGCACATAATTTGGGAAGGTCCATTAATTATGTCACGCAGTAAGGGGTGAGAGGGGGTTTGAGAAAACGTGATCCATAAAAAAAAAATTGAAGGTCCATACACGGAACACTCCCGGATAAAAATAACAATACAATTACAATTTAATAATATGAAAAACAAGAAAATTTATTGCCGACAAATGAAAAATTCACATTGTAATTACAATAGATCTATTATACATCCCATATGCTAGAATTTTCAACAATTGTGAAACAATACAACTATTAGTTACTAACTCAAATTTGTTCAGAAAAAAGTGATATTTTTTATTGTTAACATACATTACAGTGTCTATTGTCGATATATCAATTTACATTAGTTTCTATTATCGTCTATCGTCGATCGTTTCTAGTATCGTCTTATCGTCGCGAACAATACGATCAATTGTACATACTATTGATTCTATTGTATGGTTACAATACATTTTATTGTAAATCTATAATACTTTTTTATTCGGGCTGTTCTTTGGATGAGCTGCCAGGAAGAGGCTGAAAACCCGGATCTTCCAACCCTAAACTAGCTCTAATTGGGAAGAAAAATCAATGTCGATACTTGATTTGGACTATAAAGCCGAATGATTCAACAGAACAGCCTGAAGACCCAAAAGATGCAGATAATCGTCAAACAAAGTGCAGGACAGAAGCAACGTGTATCAACAAGGGCCCGGAAATTGTATTCGCGAGTTTTGCAGAGACCGGATGCATGTATTTTAATGGACGACGAGACCTATGCCCAAAGGCTCAAAAACCCTTCCAGGTCCACAATATTATACTGTTGTAGTAGGGGAGGATATAAGCGATGCAGAAAGGTTGATTCAAGTGGAGAAGTTTGGTTGAAAAGTGCTGATATGGTAAGGAATATGTTCCTGAAGTCCGCCATTTTTTACACTACCGGAACAATCAATGCGGAAATCTATCGATCTGAGTATCTGCAGTATACGTTGCGGCCTATATATCATAAGCATAGTACCATTTCACTGTATTGCCTGGATTTAGCGTAGGCGCATTACGGCAGGGCTGGTAGTGGATTTATGGATAAATAATAGTGACTTTAGTGACTAAAATAATAAAAATAGTGACCAAATAGTGACCAAAAAGTGACCAAATAGTGACTAAAAAGTGATTTCCAAATTTTAGTATTTTTTTTATTTTTTATACATATGCTGTCTAAGTACAGTAAAAATGAACTAAGTGATTAACCCCGTTTGCAAAAATCAATAATACTGCAGCCCAGTATGACTGTTTGGGTTTTTTTAAAAAAAAAAGCCTGTAATCAAGCAACTTTTTTCTCTCCAAGCCCTCCTGCACTTGGTCCGCATCTCGTTTTTGCAAAGACAGGTCTATACGCACGGTTGAAACGCGACTGAAAGCATGGCCTGTGCTAGACTTACTTCTGACATATCTTGCTTCTCAATTCCTTTTTTGAGCCGTTGCCATGTGAAGCTGTTTTCACCACCTTAATCGCCTGAGGGTATTTAGGCTCATCTACAGCCGTTTTCTTAGTGAACAACTGTAAACAACTACTCCTCGATTCGGTACTATGTACTCACCTAGCATTTTAACAAGTTCCATTCCTCAATAAGAAGATCATAGTTGACCTGAATCGGAAGTAACTTGGTGATTTTCATAACATACTTGGAGCTTTCACTGCATGTAACGGATGGTGACGACCTAGAACATCCTGAATATTAAGAAGTTCAGGAAGAAAACATAAATACCTTATTAAAAGTGTAAGGCGTTGTTCTAGATTGTTATCATATGCATACGTATTATTAAATTCTCGTTGATAAATGTTATATATTTTTGTACCGTTCTGATAGGTTCTAGGTCTTCCAAAATGTACTTTAGTTCAAAAGTTCAGATCTACATTATCTTTTAGGGCTATATAAGGATATAATTTGTATTCAAACATATTGAATGAACCTTTTGGAAGGTCAATCGTCATTATTTGATAGCTTTATGATCTTCTAGGTCATCCAAACTGTCCTTGAGTTCAGAACTGAAGATCTACAGTAGTAACTACGTTTTTTCGACCATACAAAGTTACGCTACGTATTCAACCATAGGCCCTTATTACGAGTGTCACGTCACGGTGAAAACGAATCACGGTGATAACTTGCGAATCACGGTGAAAAAGATCGCTTGCAAATCAAATGGGAATCACTTGCACCATCCCTATTACGAGTGTCACTTCGCCCGTGTTCACCGTGAAGTGACATCCGTAATAGGGGCCATATTCAGTAAATATTTTCGAATGTGAAAAAACATCATGAAATAAACGGGGATGATGTAGGTCATCCAAACTGTCCTTGAGTTCATATCATATGATCTATAGTTGTAACAGTAGGTGTTTAGAGTGTGCAAATACGTATTTAACAATAATTATTGAATAGCGTGGTAGGCCAGAATACACAATGCGACAACCTAGGAATATTCTAGGTACACCAAACTATCCTTATGTTCAAAACATATGGTGACCATCTGTATTCAAACATATTGAATGAACCTTTAGGAAGGTCAACAGTCATTATTTTATAACTTTGAGATCGTCTAGGTAATCCAAACCGTCCTGGAGTTCAGAACTTGAAATCTACGATAGTAACAATAGTTTTTTGGGCTACACAAAGTGCATTCAGTGAATATTTTCGAACTTAAAAATATACAATAAGATAATCTTGGGATGGTCAAGGTCATCCAAACTGTCTTGGCATTCAGAACTTAAGATTTACAGTTATAACAGTAAATGTGAGGCAATACATAGTTACAAAAAATATTCAAACATATTCAATTAATATTCTTCAAGACAAACACATTATGAAGCAGTATGACATGTTCCAGGTCATTTAAACTATCCTTTAGATCAGAACATAGGACCTACGACAGTTGTAACAAAAGCTTTCTGGATTTTTGCAAAGCTTCGACGTGTATTGAAACATATTCATTGAATATTTTGGAAGAACAACAGACATTATGAGATAATCTTCGGATGTTCTAGGTTATACAAACTTTCCTGGAATTCAAAACATAAAATCTACATCCAGCTGTAGATCTTAAGTTTTAAATTGTAGATTAAAATCTACTGCTTGGACTGAAGTAAATTTTTTTAAAGGTCATCAAATATATTCTAGATATTCTAGATCATCAAAACTACCCTTGGGTTCAGAATTAACGATCTATAGTCATAAAGTTAGCTTTATAATCTATGAAAAGTTGCGATATGCATTCAAACACATTCAATGAAGCACATTCTGTAAGCTCACCAGTCACTATCAAATTATATCGGGATGTTCAGGTTTATAAAAACTTTAGCCTTTTGAGCTATACGACGTAGCCTTTTATAGCTACGATAAATATTCAAACATATTCAATTAATATTCTAAAACGTCCACAGACATCAGAGGATACCCAAGTAACCACGACGCTGTAATAGCATGCATATATCGGGCATATGCATTACGTCTAGTGCATCATTGAAGTTAGATTAAAGCTAAAAAGGTCCCCACTAAGATCAAACAAATGCTATATCTTTTGTAATGCCATAAGACATTGCTAAAGTAGGATTATTGCATTGGTAATGCATCACTACATTCTTAAGCTAATCTAACGCTTCTTTACTTGACAACTGTTGAATTGATGCGATCCCGCATTACCGATGCTAATTTTGAGTTGAATAAGTGCAATAATATAATGCTTGTGGTTACTTGGGTAACCTTGTTAGTCTCAGGTCATTCAAACTGTCCTTCAAATCTTAAGGTCTACAATCGTAACAATAACTTTATGGATTGTACAAAGTTAAGTTAGATTAAGTTAACTTAAGATTATTTCATAATGTAAATTGGTCTTCATTCAGGCGGGACAGCGTTTGCCAGGGCATCAAGATTTTTGGTGTATCAAGTGGTTTTTTTTTAATTTTCACAATCAGCGGTACAAAAATAGTGACTTTAGTGAATCCATCGAACGCTATTGGACGAATGTGAAGAGGGTCTCCAAAAAGACTGATAAAGCAGCTGAGAATATGCAGGTGTTCAAAAAAATTTGGGCTATGGCGTCCAAAACAAGTGATGAAACACTTGTCCAGAACTTGATGAAAAGTGGTCGATAAAAAATTCGCAAATTCGTGAAATATTAATTTCATCTGCACTTCACAGTGCTCATGTTCAAGCCCGTACAATGAAAAATCATTTATTTGTTTAAATAAAACATCATTTTTTAAATGATTTCAAAGAAAAATATGTTGATAACTTATTTTCGATACAGTATATCACTTTATACAAGTTGTAGTGTGAATAAGAGCAGTAAGTAAGATTGCTAACCGAACCTGAACAATTTGAACCTTTATAAAATCTAATGATACTTTTGAAAAATACATTAATTTACTTGTCATGTGTAATGTAAAACTTCTCTTTAAGCGCTAATTATCTTGATAACAAAACTTATAAAGATACATACTATGCAAACAACACTTTGAATGTTCTCAATACCGTTGTTGAAATTAATAAATAATCATATGAAATCATTTCCGTTTCATTGTGTTGACATATTTTACCGATTCAAAACTGAACAAACAAAAACAACAAACATCTTTACTTTAGCAGGTATCTGAAACAACTCGGGAAAAATATAGAAAAAAAACTACCGTGAATTCGGGTGAAATTAATCACTTTTGTCGATTTTTTTGGACTACCGTTCGAATGAAGAATACAAAATATTCTTCAATATTTCTAAAAGGAGGTAATTTAATAAGTACTGTTGTATATACTAGCCGCCAATAATAGTTTAACCACGGATGAAAGAATATTTTTAAAACACAACTAGTTTATTTCATTATAATACAAATATTCTATCCGGGATGAAATTGATCACTTAGAAATCAATTTTGGATAAACTATGTTCTTTTGATTGATCTTAATTTATTTTACGTCGATCTATTTTCGGTCCGAGTCCAAACACTAACACTAGGGAGATGACTTCACCTGGATCCTACACATTGAATCCATCCACATGGGCCGGGACTAACGTGATCAAAATCCCTACGGTGCCGACTAAGATTGATTCAAGACCCTCTCTGGGATGGGAAACAATTGCGCTTACCACTGCGTTATTGGTAAAATTTGGTCAATTTTCAAATTACAATTTGAAACTCTATTAAACTAAAACGTTTTCCTCAAGAATTTTAACTTGTCTTAGTGGTTGATAATAAAAAGTGTATTGTTTTATTTTCTTCAATAATTGAATTAAGCTGCAATTTAATGCATTTTACTGCGATTTTTGGTTCTTGTTAATGTTCAATGAAAAGTCAGATAATAGTAGAATAATACTAGTCATGGTTTTAATACTCTCGTCTGCGTTTTTGAAAAAAAGTTTTATTCAAAAATTAAAAGTGTAAAAACATGAAAAATAGCAAAATTAATAAAAAACTATTCTTCGAAAACATGGTAGTTAAAAGCCAATTAACTGCAATCATTGACTCAATTGCTATGCTGGACACAACAGCTTTGATTTTGTTAAGCTTTATTTAAGTAGCAAAATTGGGCTTCTTTTTGTTGGTCATCACTGTTCAATTTCATCCGAATTCACGGTACTTTCATTTTCGAACGGTTCGGATTCGTCGTTTAAAGACGTTTGTTGTATGGCGAATCCGACACACTCGAAGATGGGTACAGGAGTAATAATTCAAAATCGACATGTCATGTTGGCCATCAATACCGGCAATCTGCAAAACCAACTGTGTATATATCCTTAATTCCTTCATGCAATCTCAACAAATACTTACCTGTTACAGCGAAACAAAAACCAGCTCCGGTGGAAATCTCTCTTCCTAGTATGGAAGCTTGCAACGATTCCATCAATCATCGACAGTAAAATCTAAAGAGCCATCTTTTCTCATACACGGAACTACAGTTGTCCACGAAAAGCAAATGCATGTAATACTATTATTCTTTATTACAAATCGTCGCGAAAAAGGTCGTTCTCATATTATTATCTAAAGCAACTATTTTCCACCATCGACACCATCTGATCTATGCACCCGCGCGATCAATGCCCTACACACGGACCCAGTGGCATAAAAGAGCTTCTAACTAATTGAACTTGATCGTGACTGAAAGTGAAACCCCGCGCGAATATGCGCGTAAAAAAGGCAACACTGAAACTTGCTATTAAATCATCAATAGCCTTAAAGCGCAGCGAAACTTGCAATACGCACCCTGAAACCGGTATCTGACATCGTTATCAATCTTACACTATAGTCAACACGTAGCATCCATATCAGAGAGTGTAATCCACTGAACGGGGCAATGCGTGCAATGGTGACGATGGTCAAAACGCGTCCAACAGTGTGAATTGTAGACATTTGTTTTTTAAGATTTTTTCCTTGATCAGCGGCCAGCGGTGCACGCAAAATAGCCGCTTCAACTGAATAACCATGTATATTATTATTGGTAAAACATGGCGTTGAGTAACCGGAAAAACTGCGACATACATTGTCGTAGAAATATTCGTCTCCGTTCAACCGCTAGATCGAGCTGTTCAGTAGTGACATAAATGCGAAATTCTCCTCATCACATTCACTCAGTTACACAATACAAGATTGACGGTGAGAATAAAAATATAGTTTCCCGAAAGAAAGTTGTTTACAGATCGGATGCATTACGCAACTCTAACTACCAACTGCCGCCTGCGTGGACATAAGCAGCTATAACCTCTTTCGTGACCCAATACCGTACGAGAGCCAAACTGCTGTTGCAATGTTTTCTTATACTTATTGATAGCTAAAACACTCTTCTCGTTACGACGAGGAGAGACAAGATTACGACTGGAGTAAGCTAACGATACAAACCTGAATGCAATGAATGCATCGCCCATTTCTCCGCCAACGATGTGAACTCCGCCGTCCGGGATGGAGAGACCTTTAAAAAAGTTACGAACATCCAGGGCATTTGCCGACCAGGGCAAATTTTGCAACCGTATTATAACACTCATGCTTCCGAATCTAGTTTTCTGTTTTTCTGTTTATTCTAAAGAAGGAAGGGTACCATTCCCCCCAAGTCCAGATTTTTTCGGAAGGTTTTCCGACCCGGCAGAACCGTAATCTCGAAAACTGGCAGTCCTCGAACGTTGCAACCCTAGAAGAGAGAGAAAATGTATTCATGAAAATGCCCCTACTGGAAAAACGATCATCTGAAAATGTGTAGTTCAATTCTTATTACTTGTCATCCCAATTAAACAAACACGCTTCGTGTAGCAGTAGATAACTAAAAGGAACGAGTTTTCCGACCGTCATATCGTTAAATATGTTTCCCTCAGTCACTTCATACCAGCGCTGGATATGGCAAACCAGAAAAGATATAGGTAGGCTTGCAAGACATGATCGGTGGATCTCCGACAAGCTCACACGCGGCACGGCAAAGGCGTTCATCTAGTAGCAATCATCACCAGCGCCGATAGCAATGGCAAGTAGGGGGAAACCAGGCTTTTCCTGAATGATGGAGATGATAAGTGACACAGACCTCCGAGAAAAACCTATAAAGCTGGGTTCACCCGCTGATCAGGACTTAGTGTACGGATTTAATTCGCCACCAGATACGCGTTGCCAGCAGCGGCTGAGCAAAACTCTAGTTTCGTTCGAAAGCAGCACGGGAAAATGACGCACCTTGTGAAAGTGAGTTTTGTTGTGATATTTTTTTTCAATTGACTGGAAGAATCAGATGGACTGTAGTATGTTTGCGCGAAATGCATTAGTGTGAAGACGGAATCGAGGAAATTAGTATATTGAGCAGAGAAGCTCTCTGTGACCGATGTTGCTTGCTACTTGATTCTTGCTTCTGCGAAATTTGTAGTATGTTTTCAAGTGGGTTCTTATGATAAAAAATATGTAAGGTACAAGTGGGGCTTGGAGGAGGGCGCGACTAAGGGGATTTTTAAAGCCACAGCGGATTGAAATTCTGAAAGATTCATTAGTACTGACCATGTCACACAAGTTCGTAGCTGATACATACTCCAGAATGATGGAAGAGTACTGTATACATCCATCAATAGAAGTAGTATTTGGGGATCAATCACTAGTTCTATCGATGAACGTAGAACGTTCGGTAACCCGATTTAACGGATTTCGATAAATTTTTACATTTTTTCCGTTAATTTTTTTTACAGATAACTGTAAAATTTCACCGAGATCCGGTAAATCGGATTACCGAACGTTCAGCTGTTGAAAGTTCGGTAAAAAACTACCGAATACTGTAAAATTTTGGCTTTTGCTTCAATTTACCCTTTTTCCAATTGAGGATCCCACGTAATATGTAATAGAGGTTAGTCTTGATTTTGGTGAAATTTTAGTTATCTGTAAAAAAAATTACCGGATTTCGGTAAAATTTTACCGACATCCGTTAAATCGGATTACCAAACGTTCAGCTGTTGAGAATTCGGTAACATTTTACCGGAGTTGTTGTCCAACGTTCTTACAACATGTCCCGCCCATTGTACTCTTCCAGCTTTAGCGACTTTCTGGATACTGTGTTCGCCATAGAGCTGCGCCAGCTCGTGGTTCATCCTTCTTCTGCATACACCGTTTTCACATACACCGCAAAATATGGTCCTAAGCATGCGTCGTTCGAAAACTCCAAGAGCTTGCAGGTCCACTTCGAGCATTGTCCACGTCTCATGCCCGTAGAAAACGACCGGTCTTATCAGCGTTTTGTACATGGTCTTGCGGAGTCCATAGTAGGTACGACTTCCGGTAATAATGCGTTTCCAAATTTCTCTGCTGCAGTTGTTATCCGACGTAACCAATGATCCGATGTACGCAAACTCATCCACGAAGAGACAGGAAAGACTATCGCCTTGTCGAAGTTCTTTGCTTTCAAACGATATCTTCACGTAACACTGTACACCATCCATCGTAGCCTTGATCATTCTGGTCAGTTTCCCGGGGAGAAGGTTCTCGTTCATAATCTTCCATAGCTCTTCGCGATCAATAGTATCGTATGCGGCCTTGAAGTCGATGAATAGGTGGTGTGTAGGGATTTGATATTCGCGACACTTCACAGGATCTTCAGAAACTCATGCTTATACAGCTTCGTGTCCATTCCTGGTGAAAACAAACTGAATTTTCTAGGTATATTACCCCTGCTGAGACCAGCTTAAAGTTGTAACTAAAACTTGCCTAAAACTCATCTTGACATAGGTTTCGTCGTCCATGAAAAGGCATACTTCGTCAGAAAGCGGTCGTGTAACTTCCACGCGCGTGTCCAGGCTACACGATTCTACTTCATCGTACTGTTCGACTGCTGGGAGGCATGGGATGGACGGTACTACGACTGATACATTATTTTTTTGATGACATCCGAATACAAGAGTCCTGAGTTCATATAGTCCAAAGTTGCCACAGGACATCTGCTTTGAACCGGACTACAATCTTGTGACCACAGAACTGTTTGAGTACATCTCCCATTGTAGAATCGGAAATTTCTAATTATTTTGCGATGTTCCGAGTTAACCACGTCAAGTTTTAGACTTGGAAGACAAAATCAAAATTCTTGTCTGGTCTTCGATTTAGCACAGCTTATTAAAAACACCTCACAATAATACGAAACTGAAACCATTGAAACACGTACTTTCAAAAAAATTCCTAACCGGAAATCTTTAGTTCTCACTTTCAAAAGACTGATAACGAATGGAACTGAGAATCGAAAATGTGTGGATATGTAGATAATTCCCGTAGGCATCTCCGGATGGCGCAGTAAACTTACCTGAAACGATGCCACATAACTTTCGATAAAGAGAAACTTAATGGAAGAAATGAGGAAAGAAAACTAAGAAAAAGGGTTGAAAACTCAATCTACGAATTCTTATGGTTCGTGGTCGTGTTAAGCGGCGTCACCATTGTTTAAGCTCCAGTACAAGCTTCAATCGTTCCAAAAAGTGTGCTTTTAGCACTTATATGTTCTATGGTTCACGATAAATATGAGCGCAAAAAACACCAAGACTATACAATCTTCAATCAGTGATACAGCACTTGCCAAGAGGTCCACTTAGAAATGCAAAATACTATTTGAAAATTATTCAATAAAAATTAAATTTCATATACTTTCAACAAATTCGTACGCAGTCCTTTAGACTTTAAATTTCACATATCATTTTTTATAACCATGTACAGGGTGTCCGAATATTATCCGTACAACAAAATGGTGTTAAAACCTTTATTGTCGGATTGAAAAATCAATCAGTATTGATTGGTAGCACTATGTTTGCCAATTAAAAGTTTGATTTTTTCATTTATCCCTTTGTCAAACGTTCGAATGGCCGCTTCGTGCTGAGATGCACGCCTTCAAATGTTTCGGGAAGTTATCCATGATGGCCGCGAGTTTATCGACAGATATTTGTTCCCAAATATTTAAAAGAGACGATTTAAGATGTTCTAGTGATTTGTGTGGTACTGCAGGCTCTTAACTCCACGATGGATTATACAGCATAGTCCATCGGATACAAATCCGGTGAGTTGGAAGGCCATTCATATTTTGTTAAAAAGCTAGGGAAAATGCGTTCGCAAAGATTAATAGTCTTTTTTGCTCAATGATCCGGCGCCCAGTCTTGTTGAAAAATCCATTCGTTTATGCCGAAATGCTGCGATGCTCAAGAATCTACTGTGTCAGTAGATTCACTCCCTTGATTCGCTCCCTTGTCGATGAAGATCAAAGAAGTTTTGCCGGAATGAGTTATTCCAGCCCAAACCATGACAGAAGCAGGACGATGACTCCTTGAAATACTTCCACGATGTTTGGAAGCAGCAGGAAGCAACTCCCGGTTATTTTGGTGGGTGTGATGCTGCTCGATGCGCACTGACCGATAGCGGCCCTCGGATAAGCAGTTCAGGAGTACCTAAGCTTTTCTCAACCGGTTTTCTTTCATGGTTGCATTCAAGTAGTGACTGAAGCTTCAACTCATCCTGAATTATGGCTCCAACGGAAGATTTTGAAATTTTCAGTGATTTCGCCAACTTTCGGATGGAAATCGACGAATTTCGCTTGATTCGTCAAGATGTAAAACCATGTAGGTATGCTTAGTTTAATCCACTTGGTTGTGTTGAGGCATACCGACAAAGTCTGTACGGATAATTTGCAGACACCCTGTATGATTGGAATTCAAACATTTGAGTAAAAGGCTGGTAAAGTCGCATATCTCATAGACTCGTTGAAAAAAGAGATGATTAAAATTTAAATTTGGAAATTAGTATATCCTGGTTCTACTAGTGAATACAATTTAGCCAAGATGTTTACATTTCAATTTCCTTATATTTCCCAGGCAACCAAAATGCACGTATATTGAAAGTTGTTTTTATGATATACAAACATATATGTAAGTAAACAAATCGTATCGAATGCAAAAATATGGCTTATACGTGCAAAAGTGGAGGCCATATACGTGCAAATTTCATTGTTTTCTTAAATGAGTTTTAATATCATATGCGATTGAATATGTAATAACAAATTCGATTTAAAAAGGCTAGCGATGTTTATACAGTTTTGTTTGTAACGCAGTACGATGAATACATGACACATCGCATAGAAGTCGAAAATTTACGATTTAACTTAAACATAATACGATAAAAGCCATAAGTAATAGCGATTTTGACTAAAAATATAGGAACATACGATAGTATTTCAACACTGTTATACGACTTGTGGTTGTCTGGGTTATATTTTGGTTTTGATCTGAAAAGTTTTCGCAGGTCTGTAAATTAAATACTGGTGACCACAATCAGGGTCGCGACCATTCATTTTGATTCGTTGATTAATTTATCGATAGCTTGTTCTGAATTAAAAAAAAACGGTTCAAGATCTTGTTGCACATGATTAATCCTAAAACTCTGTTTAACTCTACATTGCTCTAACGTCTAACCTAATATCTACGCGAGATCGTGATTTTGAGTTCGGTGTCTAGAAGAAGCTATCGTCAAACAAACGATGATGGTTTGGTATACTTTGGTGTGGTCTATTTAAGTTGAACTGGTCCAAATATGGTATAAATTTAGCTAATAATAGACTAACGGTGCAATTGCTCTTAGGTTAGGTTTTTCAAAATAAGCTATGCATTTTTTTACTATGCCCGCTCTTAAAAGTAGGAGTTCTACTCGAATATTGGCAATGTGATGGTGATAATAAAATGGGCAAAAACAGAAACAAAAAAATTTGGAGCATTGAATGGAGCCGCTTTGAAAAGCATTCGTGCAAGGCTGTGGAACAATAAGCTATAAAGAAAATCCGTCAATGTCATTTATCACCTTACGATTTCATAATATTCCATCATCCAAAATTACGTTCACCAGAAAGAATCACTCTTTTAGCTCATTCGGTAAACAGCTACACCATGATGGAGGTGGCTGATATTTGGTCTAGGATTGTTTCTCGAAGATAAATTTTTCGACTAACAGAGCATTATGACAAGAATGACAGCAGAGCAGAATGACAGAAAAAAATATATCTGAGGGCTAACAAACATTTTCGTTAAATTCAATCCCAAATGTTTAAATATTCTTGGTTTTGAAAGTTGCTGCAACAACTCGACATGTTTCTCAATTTAATAATATAACAATCGTTCACATATCGTTTGTAAACCATTATGCATATTTGGTTTACTTCTAATCTTGACATGCATTCCTGTTCCAGTGCTCAATGACGACATTACCTATCATTAGTGATAATGGTGATCCCATCGGGACGCCAAACGTCGGTCCATACACCGAGCCTTGGTAAACGAAAAGTGTTGAGTCGAAGACAACTTTTACTGTCTTTATGAAACTATCCATGTGGATGTTCGTGTGTAGTTCCTCTTCAGCCCACCGTTCCACCGAACTCTGTACATTTGTGTACAGAGATACCACATCCAACGAGAACATAACCTCCCCTTCGCTCGTCTGAGTCCCTGTTATTTCTTTCGCAAAGTCGAAGCTGTTCCCATACTGTGTTTCGTACAACGAATCTGTGTTTCCTACAACGTTACCTAGTTTGTCGGATAGGTACCTGCCCATGTTTTATGTTGCTTATCGAATCGTTGATACTAGTGGTCTTAGTGGTCTATTCTTTTTATGTATTTTTGGTAGACCGTAAATCCGCGGTGGGTTGCAGGTCAACTCTTTCAATTTCCTTTGAGTGAGGAAGTCGATGTACCCCTATGTGTACCATTTATCGATGAATGTTTATTGTCTTTAGTATCTTGTTAGTTGAATTCGATGATAACTTCTTGTACGTACTGCTATCGTTGAGAAGGTAGCGCATCTTGTTCTGATATTCTTCGGTTTCCATGATGACTGCTTTACTCCCTTTGTCAGCTTTTGTAACCACAAGGTTGGGATTCTACTTTAAGAAGTTCTTACTTTTCCCGAGATCTTTTTGAATCCACTCTACTAGCAGGTAGCAGGGTTGTCGAAGATAATTGATGTGGTTGGCCATCGCATTGGATATATCCGATTTCATCCGCGTTCTCGCAATGTCTTTTCTGTCTTCAATGTTGAAATTTGGACCCGACATAAGGGTTCGTTCAACAAATTCCTACCGTGTTCGTCGTGTTCTCAATCCAGTCGGCTTCAGTATTCATTTCCATTATTCTTGATGTCATCATTGTGGATATTTTTCACATTTCTCGTTCTTTGACTTGATGTAAGATGGCGGTTGACTTTTCTATTCTCTGTTTTCCCCATTTATGAATCTTTCCTCCATCGGTCCATGTTTTGTTTAACTGCTTTCAGATGTTCGTTTGGTGTCCGAAATCATCAAACTGAGGAGTCTGATTCTGTGTTTTAATATTACCTCTATCAGCTCTCCATTCGATATTTCATTGTTTTATGAAATATCATTCTTGATTTTTTTACATGACGGAATCACCTTACATTTTTTTGCGGGTTAGGAGAAACTGCATTCTGTTGTTTGCTTTCGCTAAACTTGAAGACACCTTCACGAAGCGCCATATTGAGCGCTTGCTGTCTTCTCCATATTTGGTTGCGATTTCGTTTACTAACAACATTTTCATATGCAAAATTTTGTTTATTAGTTGGGTTTGGTCACCGTGGATTTGTATTATTTGGTTTTTGGTTGGTTTTTATCGATGAAGCGGAAAATAAAAACAGCTGTTCTTGGCGTACCGTTTCGGCTTAATATTCTTCAGCTATCATCAGACGTCTAAAAGCCTTAATGAATATAGATTCGAGGGTAATTCGAACCATTCACTCATTTACGTATAAGCCGGAAATACGGCAGGATCCGTCTAAGACTATTCAACCACCGAGAAAGGAATCGGTTATTAATTGGGTTTGCTGATGACATTGGAATCCTGCAACCGATCAACATTTAAGACATCTCTTCGTTTCTCCGATCTACGTTTAAGACACCTTCTACAAAATTGCTTCGACTTCCTGACGGATGGCCTTACAGCCTTTGGCCATAACATTGGCCACATTCGATGAAAAGTGGAATGACGGCATGTTCTTCAGCTCTTTCGTGGCCCTTGGCTTCTAAGGAAAGAACAGCGGCTTGGATATTCCCTGCTCGCGGATCGTCAACCACAGAAGGACCTTCTTCGTGAACTTTGAGTGGGAGATATGTTTTACGTAAACGCTTACATACGCGGTGGGGCTCACTGTCCATTATGACTACGACGTCGAGCTTCGGCGGAAAGATGTTTTCACCAGCATCTCTAGGCGCTCTCTCTGGGTGACTGCCTGCTGTTCAGACACGGCCGGCCTTGACTGACGCTTCCGCATAACTATGACTATCTTCACTTTCACTTTTTTTATAAGTACTTCTTAGCCGATTCCATCAACCTCTCCACCCAAGGCGTGAAACGAAAATTTGCATTATAAATCGTGTAATGTTCTGGGAGATTCCATACATTGTCGGTAATATCGTATACAAAAGCTTATCTTCGTTAGAACTATTTCATGCAAGTTGTTGCTTCGTGTGAAGTAAAGTACGATTTTACATGCTCTGATATTTACATCACAAAGAAAATACAGATTTTTTTTTCTGTGTAGTTACTAAGGCTATAAAATCCTAATATTCAAGTAACCAAGAATTGTTAAAAAAATTGTTAATTTGAAAGAATTGTTAGAATATTTTGTTATCAGCATAACAGCCTCACTATGGATATTACATCCTATTACGAAGAAATCAACATTATCATAATTCTTGAAATATTCAACTCGGGGGAAGTGATTTATATAGATTATAACAATATGAGGAATTTTCGGAAAGATTGTAGCTTTCTTCATCTTTTGTAAACGTTCTGAAAACTTCAACGGTTATTTTTTCAACATGATAAAAAATGCCATGGGGGCAGAGTTGCAATTCTCCTCGGTGCTAGCAGGGTGCTTAGTGAAAAGGTACTCCGGAGATTGGCAAACGCAAACTCACCCGAGAGATTTTTGTTTTGTTTCCACTCTCTGCTAGACACCACAAGTTGAGTGACACCAAAGTGTCTGTCGTTTGCACCCTCACCACACAAACAGGCCGGAGCGTGTGAGTGATCTCTGAGGTGCACCGAAGAGAGCAGAATTATTTCACCGGGGAGAGTCACCCTGGTGAAAATATTCATTGCTAGTTTTATACCGCAACAGTTGAATTTGAACATTTTTACAATGTTACTGATTTCTTAATGTTCTTCGTCTTCTTTTCGGCGGATCCAAGCATATTGCTTATCGCAATTAGCTGATTTCCAGGCTCTCACAACCTAATGTTCTAGATGCACTTGCACAGTTTTTAAGCTTTCGAAGATAATCACCTATGCATGAATTTGTATATTTTGTGGCAAGCACAATGATACTCTTATGCCCAGGGAAGTCGATATTTATTTAAATCGACTGGACTGGGAATCGAACCCGCCTCTACTGGATTGGTAGTTCCGTGCCTTTACTGACGAGACTATCTGCGGCCCATAATTCGTAATGTTCATCTAGGATATTCTGAAAGCACAAAAAAGGAACCGGGAGTCGCGAAAAAAAACGTCGGACTGTACTTTCTTGTTCCCGCGATTTTTTCTTAATGTTTGAATCAAGGTTTCACTCACGTTAGTGCGGTGTAGTCCTTTTTCGCTCTTTCACTCTTCGTCGTTCACACTGCAGTGAGTGTATGAATGCTTAGGCAGCGAACTGTCAATTCTCTCGCTCTCCCGTGCTGTGTCGAACAATCTCTACAGTGGTGTCAGGAAAAAATCTCCGTAGAGACTGAGTGAGGTTCACCAAAGAGAGCTAGAAAAGTGCACCCGGGTGATTCTCCCCAGAGAAATTGCAACCCTGCATGGGGGTGTTCGATAGGCCTAGTATACTTCTCACGTCAAAACTATGAATTTAAATCTTATCTCGAACAATTTACGAAAGATGTGAAATTAAAAATGTATGGAAAGCAATCTATTTTAAGACAACTAGCATATGAAAACAGACTATGTTCAAGTTATAAACAATCATTACAATCAGCTGATATACAATATTGAGTTACTGAGAAGTTGAATCAACAGACGATAACCTCATAAAATCAGCTCTATGCTACGATTTTGTGCAGTGACACTTACCATGTTCTTTCATCCTTTAGTTTTTCTCTTTCATTGAAATTCAAACGAGCATATTTTCAATTTCAGATAATAACGATCCTAACGGTAACCATACATACCGTCCAACCGTTAGCGATCGAGCATCCGCATAGCTTCTCGCTGTTCAAGCGTGGAGTTGTACTTGGTGACTTGTCGTACAGCTATGCCTCGACAGACATGGGATCCTCCAATGGAGGCCGCGTGAAAACTGTTACTGTCATCAAGAATGTATCCATACCCAAACCCACCAGCACGATGTTCAGCGACCGAACGGAGCAGTTCTTTGAAGCATTTGATCTGTCCGGACACAAAAAGCAAGAACATGTTCAATATTGGCCACCAGATGATACAAACAAGATGAAAAAAATCACTTTCAAACCGCCAGCATTCAACATTCCGGAAATCAGGGAAATACCACAGGAGGAGTTCAAACATCCGGCGGAACTTCTGGAAATAGCCAAAAGTGCAGCTAAGACACAAAACCAAATCCTAAAGACACAAAACATGGCCAACGGAGACACCGGTCCCGTCATGTTTCCGCCGGATGCCCAAATGATGAAAAAGAAAAATAACGGTGTCGTCAGTGTCGCTAAAGAATACACTAGCATTCTTACGAGTACTCCGAAAGATCGCAGCAAAGCCAAAACGGCCAGCAAGCTGAGTACGAAAGTCGAACCTGCGAAAAACAAAGAAAAACAACCCGACAGTTATAACTCGTTCGATCCCAGCTCTCTGTACCGAGATAATTTCGATCAAAGAGAATACGTATACTCGCCGGAAGCTAAAACCTTCACTTTCAAACAAATTTCGAAACCCTCAGCAGAACTGAAAGACAAACTGAAAAACACCCCGTATGCTTTCCAAGATCCTTCCGCACCGAGTACCATAGACTTTGCATTGTACAGCGACAACTCAACAACTCCAGATCTTCTCTTTTCGGAGCTAGCAAACGCCGTAGCCAGTCGGAATGTTACGATGATCAAATCTTTGGCAGAACAGTTGGAAGAATCTTCCCACGATGTTCCCAAGTTTGACTTCGAATCATTGAAAACCGACGAATACATTCCGATTTCTTTCAATTTCGACAGTCCTAGTGTTAAGAAAGATCCCATGCCCGAATCGGCAACGACGGAGATGATGAAAATGGATATTTCGGATGATTTCAGTACGACGGTTGAAACACCTACCCCGACTACGAAAAAGCCATCCAAATACATAGCACCGAGACTGAGAGGTTTCAAACGGTTCTCTTCGCGGAAGAACTGAGCCATTTTTGTTAAATTATAGTTTTTCAGGAGATTAGTAATTTATTTTAAATATTCTTATTCACAGGCTGTTCTACACTGCTGTTGTTTTATTCTGTTGAAATAAACTGCTTTTAGGAAGAGATCCACTTTCCACGTGATATCCGAAACAACCCACATGAAAGAAGAACTGACAGATCAAGCAACCTACGGTTGCTGCAATTCTATGTTTGTTTGTAGTAGAGTTTGTCCACAGACAAACCGACATGAATGACAATATAAAATGGCTTAGTATTTTTGTTTAAATCATATTACTGACAACTCGGTAGCAATTTGCGATAAGGGCGAACATGAAGAATGTAAACAAGAGGGGAAATGGTGGTTGTAATATTGCAAATAGAAATTCAAACAGTAATTTACAAATTAACAAATAAATTCAAATCAATCTAGCATATCTACAGAGAACGAAGCTAGCTTCTGAT
Source organism: Aedes japonicus (assembly GCA_034211315.2). Lineage (NCBI taxonomy): Eukaryota > Metazoa > Arthropoda > Insecta > Diptera > Culicidae > Aedes > Aedes japonicus. The sequence continues at coordinate 133,157 of JASCZW010002799.1, read as the reverse complement.
TTAATATACAATACTGATGGAAATAAGTTCGTTATTCATTGAAATTTGCACATTTTTAATATTCGCCAGTCAATACTAGAATGTTTGATTACGTCATTTTCAATGTTGGCCCCACAAGTACTGGAAATAAAAGTATCGCCCAATACTATTCGCCTAAGTTGGACATTTTCATAGGTTTCGCCATCCACTTTTCGCCGTTGTTTTGATTATTTTTTCAATATCGCCTTTTACGTTTCGCCGTTGTTTGATTTTTTATCAGTATCGCCATTTACTTTACGCCATTTTTGTGTTTTGATTTAAATTACGCCTTTCACTTTGTCAACAATCAATATGGCGTAAATTGCAATGTGAATTGTTTTGATTACGAAATAACGCTACGCCCTTTGCAAACACAATTTTCAATAAATAAAATTAAAGCACTGCATTGAAAATACATTTTGTTTATATTTTGCATGTACGCCCTAATCGCAAATTGCTCCGGAACTATCTTCGTGTTCGCTTAGAACGTATATTGAAGCCACGAACACGCTTGGGAAGAAGTAACTAGAAATGAGAAGAAAAATTAGTATTTTCCATTTAATTCCAACTACATTTGCTTATCTTGACAGATACGCGTATTTCGTCTACAATGTGCAAACTTCTTCAGTGTCTCGTACTAATAACTCAACTGGATAAGAAGATTCCTTCCTGAGCATTTCTGGACACACTTATTCGATCTAGATAAAATGATTGTATAGGTTTTGACAGATGGGTTCGCTGGACTTTCGAATCGATCGTTATGGGATCTTGATCAATAGTGAAGATTGAGTTTCATGTTGGTTTGTCAGTGGTTTGTCTACAAATCTAATGACTACAGATTAGCCCATCCAAATTTGACTCGTAGTCTAGTATTAAGTTATTATCAAATATACTATATTAACAACATACGTCACTTCTAATTTTTCAGGCGGCTCTTTTTCTGCGCTTGTGGCGCCATAAGTAAGAACCGAGGCAACTACTAAACTCTTAATGCACACGCTCAATTTAAGTTATCCATATTTTGCTATACCTAGTGTTATACACTTATTGTTAAATTAAGGCACTAACTAAAGAAAAGATTTCTGAACAACTCGCCGCAACTCCGATTTGTTTCCAGCTGCGAATGTTATGACAAAAGCAACATGCAATTATGATTTGCTGCACCTTGAAAAGGATAGGAAAAAGATCGTCTGTTGGAAAGAAAGCGAGATTTACGGCTTGCAATTATTATTTTTAATTTTTTTCAAATATTAAGAAGTACAGATACTTTGATACTTTGATAATATTTAGTCTGAAAATGATCATCGGTTCTCGCATTGAAAACAAACACAATATTGTTTTGATTTTAGTTGCCAACAAATACATTTGCAACATTTTATGGTTGGCAAATAGTTGGGGCAAACGTTCATTTGTCGTGCTGTTATGCAGATGGTTCTATAGGGTTCATATTGATCACCATTATATTTCAGTATTCAAACCGGTTCACAATACTTAACTGTAATCCCTAGCAGCACACTTGTTGCAAATGAGTTAAAGTTACTTGCATGCAACTCATTTAAGTCACAATCAAGTTACTGCAACCAATAATGTCAGTTTTGTGTTGCTTGCGATGCGGCGTTTACATGAGGACTGAGTGGAAGCAAGTGAGACGATTCAACTGGCTTGCCAAAAGTTGTCGAAAGATTCAACTGCCTTGCCAAATGTTGGACATGTTTAACTTTCTTGTTCAACCAAATTGATACGTGATGAAGTGCTTAATATCTCAAAACTAAATTTTTGATTATTGTTGATTTTTACTAATTTTACATAGCTTATATCGATTAGTAAACAACAGAGCAGTTATGCCAAACACACGGTTCACGATATCTGTTCATTCTATAGCAACAGTTTCTGTGATTTTATAGATCCATTATCGTGAATATCAACACAAGCCCTTTTCAAGTAATACACTGGAAGCCCCTGACAATTAAGCAAAACGAAAACATAAGGCGAGCAAAGCGAATGAAAAAAAAAGTTTTGAAGCTGGTTTTGGAAAATTTTAATAAAAACTGGACAATTGTCACTGAAGTATGATGTATGATGATGTATGATATGTACTACCACCCATTGTAGTACGGAAACTACGTCCGACAGCAATAGGCTCTCCTCTCTGTTAGACTTGATCAAGCTTTAATAACCACTGATTATCCTAGTCATGCCATTGTATGAAGGGCCAAAAAGGGGTTTGGTGGATCGATAGGCAACATACGTATCCACAGGGATATAAAGAATCTCCTTCCAACAACAAGACTGAACAATTGGTCACAAGAGCAAGCTATCTAACAAAAGGATGCCCCAATGGGCGGGGAGAAGAGCCCGCCCTTTATTCACAAACTGTTAGCAATGGGGAGTTGGCATTTCCAGTCTCCCCATCCAGAGTGCTTCAATCGGGTGCCCTGATGGTCCTTCCCGTTCCCATGAAATATTTATATAATAGTGTATATATTTATGTTAATGAAAAATAATACAATCATTTATATCTATTATATACGATCTCCATTCTGTTGATCCCGAAATGCAAGAAATGTAGTCAAGTGTTTTAGTGTAGAGTTCCGTGGTTCGCGCTTGAGCGCGTTTTCGTTCGTTTTCACTGATAGCAGCATTTCACCAAAATCTTGATTTGTGGTATCCTGAAAAAGTTTGTTAAATTTTACAGAACTAACGTTTATACATTTTAATTTACTGTTGCCATGGTCACTATTTGCTGCTTCATGTTGGTTTTATAACAGCAATCCACTTTTATTTTTGCTGGCCTAATAGTTAATGCTCCTGTGTTGGGACAGCAGGGAAGATTTAATTGACAGAGAGTTAAAGACAAATGAACATAAAAAACAATAAGCAATGGTTAAATCATCTATGAAGTAAAATCGATAAAACAATATCATCAAATATAATGATATTGTGAGTTATGGTACAGTAATGCCAAAAATTGAACTGTAACATCAGACACTAGCCGAATGGAAAACAGCGCTGCTCGAATCAAACCAGCTCAGATTTGGAAGACGGTCTATTCGCAAACAGGAAATGAAAAACACATTAGGTAATAAGTACAAAATCCTACCATAGATTCCGTTGCAGCTTCTTTTAATCAAGGTACTAAATACTTCTCAATCATAATGATAATTCGACATAAAGGACAAAATAATTAAAAGTATATATAACTTTTAAGGTGAAATTGTAAAAAACAAATATTTATGTTAGAATTTAAATCACGAAAACACAAGTAATGATAAAAATGATAATAATGATGATAGAGATGAAAGAGATGAATGATAATGGCTATGAATAAACAATGTCCTATAAGATAAAATATATAGTGAGGGTATATTGTAATATGAACTGAAAATTACATGTGTGCCGACTGCTGTTTTGTTGCAATTGTAGACAAACTTACGCATCCATTATGAACCAGAAAATTTAGGCAATGTATGACCGCCATGAAAAAAAAAGAATTTTAAATTTTAAATTATTTTATAATACCTGACGAGCTGGAAGACCTGAAAGATATGAGAATGGAAAATTATGATATGATGTACCGGTCGCACCCCCTCACTTCGCTATTGTCGGATTGACAACATTGCTCAGGCTACGCCAACCAGCGTCTCCATGTTTCAGCTGGCAGTCTTTTGTGATCATATGACTCGTGGAGGCGTGAGGTAGGAACTTGTGAGGACCAGAGGTCGGTCGCACCCTCCTTAGAAATTGTCAACTCACCATTTGAAGCCCTGGACAATTGTCACTGAAGTATACACAATCTAGAAACGATTACGATTATCTAGAAATTTCGATACCATATAAATTTTTCAACCGATTTTTTTTTTTGGAATATTGGTTATTCAAAAAATGTTTTTTCCGGCTTTTCGTTGCGAATTCTCCTCACCTCTCCGCGTAGTGTGATAAATTGATGGGATTTCGGGATGAAGATCCCGCAGAACCTACTTGACAAATACAAACCACAGCATTGGATTCCAGGATCGACTGCACAAGAACACATTAGAGGTGTTGAAGGTATAGGGGTCACGGAATTCAAAAGACATTTACACCGGCTTCAACTCCTGGTTGTACAGACTGAACATTGAACGAGATGACGTTGCATTTGCGAATGGTTAGTGTAAACATATTCCTAGAACACCATTCAGCAAAACAATCTATATATATATACTGTTGTAGTGATGGTCACATGTAATTTTTTACGTCGTCAGCATAGAATAATCGGCAGGTTTGTGACAGTACTGAAGAGAGCTCATTGGAAAATTCGAAAAACAGTAGAGACTTGCTTCCTTATGGAACGCCTGATAAATTAGTGAACGGTTCAGAGGATTTATTTCCAATCTTAAGAGTCAACTTCCGATCTGTTAGACATGACCTGAACCAGCAGGTCAGCGATGACGAAACACCTATTCTTTCAAGTCGTTCAAACAAACTCTCAAACGGTCAAATGCAGATTCAGGTTGCGCGCATACAGAAAGAAGTAAAATGGACAAGACTAGTAGATGTTGATCTATTGGGATAAAAACAACGTTGATCCGAAGATATGTAGTTCTCACAGGACGCAAACAGCATATCGTTGATGATGATCTCAAATACCTTTGAGCAGTAAATTATTCATATGAATAAACTCTATACGCAGCACTGAGCAATAAATCTTGCTTAACAGGTCCTAAGTAACCATGAGAAACTCTATTTGTTTACTTTTTTTTTCATATTTTTTGTATAATTTTTATGCTATACACTAAAAATTTATTTTCGTAAATTAACTTTCACTCATTTCGTAAACATGATTTTTTTTAAAATAGAACAAATGTCACGTATATTGTATGAAACATTCATATTGCTTTTTATCTGGTAAAATGCTGTCATTACACCTTTTTGTATAATGCACGAAATTAATTTCGTGCAGCCCAGCCAATCACTGCTTCTCTTTTATAGTACTCATGCATGTTGGTGCTGCTGTCGGAATGAGCGGGAATCATTTATTTATCCTAAAATATACTTAAAACTTAAAGCGCTGTCGAGATTGATAACTTCATACTCATTAATCAAGTATCTTCTCACTAATCACCATGGCCTAGTGAGATCAACCACGGTTTCAATAACAGGTTTTTCCAAAAGTACAGGATCAAATCCCATGTCACGAACATTACAAAAATAAGGCTTGACAACTCCACGTGGTAGCGCTTTCTTTTTCAACTTCATTTCGAGTCATTCATGCAACCACCAGAGATACGTTTCTTTTTAATTCGGAAATATTCGTAGTTCTTTGTATTATTTTTGTACAATGCACGAAAGTTCTTTCTGTGTCAACAAATACTTCCAGCTTTTGTCAGTTTTGCGTGTGGCATTGAAGACGATGGTAGCTTCATAAAAAGTACAAATCAAATTTGTTGCAGAAAACAACGAATAGGTTCGTTAGTTCTACCTTCGATTTCGTAATATAAACTAAAATTAATTTTCAGTGTATGTAGAACAACAATTAATGCAAAATAACTAACCTGACTTGATCCAACAGATAATGGATCTGACAATTCTTACGAAATTCAATTCATCGTAAGAATTCTAAACGCTGGTCATGTCTCCGGAAATGTCGTTTAGTTGTCAATATTTGACCAATGTGGTCCTTGGCACTCGATTTGACGACCTATAAACTTGTCATCGCCTTTTCAAGTAAGTGTCATCATCATAAAACACCAGAGTCCTTATTAACGTTCCATCAATCAGTTTATTGTTACACCTTGAAAAAATATTTGAAAAAAAATTGCGTCGAAATTGCAATTACACAATTTACACCATTTAACTTGTTTTGGGATAATCTAGGCAGAAACTGAGTACCACATCAATGTGAAGGACGGGTTATGAATGTATAGGATTTGGCACTCGAAGCTTGTCGTTGATTACATCCAAGTAATATATACCAATTTATGCGTTGTTCAAACTACGGAGTTGTAACAATATACGGACGTATTATGAGAAGTATCAAAAAAATATATATCATCAAGATATCCTCGTGTCATATTACAAATATGCGATGCATTGGTTAGAACAGCGCGAGGGATTTTTTTTTATTATTTAGGGACTATTCCGTTTGCCATAATAGTTATTTTCATAATGGTTGTTTGAGATGACGGCCATTTGGCATAATTATTCAGAATTTGTTAATTTTTTGCTATACTACTTCTTACATAAGATTCTACACAACATCAATGTTCAAACTCAACCTAACTTTAGAATCACGAGAGAAAAATGTTAAGCGAGCATGAACATGAGCCCGATTGACCGCCCGAGGTTGCTACTCCGTTATTGCCAAATCAGTAGTCATTACACAGATAACCAACAGATGATGCTTGGTACTAACATACATCCTCAATGTGTAGTAACGGGTGCTCCCAAACTAAGCGGTATAGGAGCATGTTGACGCAATCCTCGATTTATTGGAAGTCCTGAATGTCATAGGAAGGTTGGACCAATTAAATCATTTTAAATCACATATGGTAACGGGATGTAATAATCCATACGAATAAAAACGAGTTATTACTCACAAGCAAACCAGTTTGAGTTAAGTATACTGGTATGAGCATTTGCTCAAACTCGTATGAATAAAGTTGTACTTTACTCGGAGTCAGTTCGAATTTCGAACATAGCATTTGGCCTGTCAATTTCTTTTCCATATTTTTCTTAGGTAGAAAAAAGCATTGTTTGTAAACAAAAAATAATGTCTGAAATATCAATAGGGGATTCCTTCAGCGAGGAGTATCTAGAGCACGAACAGAATCTCACAAGTCTGTAAGTCTATTATATTTACCTATATCACAAATATGCTAATTATACGCTATTTCCTTTCTTTTCAGAATATGATATGTCCGTTCAACACGTGACGAAGAAATTTAACAACATATGGCAAAGAGTCAAGGTAAATTTGGACCAGAAGCTGGAAACGGAAAAATTGTTCTGAACGAATTGGAGAGAAAGTTTTTTCCAGTTGATGCGAGGCATTGTAAACCCCAGCTTTAGCAAACGTTCATGTAAATACAATCGCTATGAGCTTAGCTCTAGGAAATTGGCGTTTCTGTTGTGATCGATTCTCTTTTGATAATCACGACTGATCAAAAACATTTCGTTTCTAATTGGCCACGCAAGTTGGCAACAATTACTACCGTAGCTGTTATTAAATGCTTAGAATGACCAAAAAAAAATTTTTTTTATTGCATAAAAAGTTAGTAAATTTCCAGTAGAATACGCTCCTGAAACCTTTTTTTTTTTTCAAAATTCGAACTCCAAGTGTTCATTTTCATCGTTTTTCGAAGACACCTTTTTCACGCGGTATAAAGAGACGCTTTTTCGATAATCAAAACTTGTATCGCGTTTTACTCAAAACAGCATTTGCGGAGTTAATCAGTAGATCAAGTTCGGTGATAACTCAAAAACTAATTAGTCGATTGAGCTGAAACTTTAAGGATTTCTTTGTTAAGGTATTACCTCCTAGATGAATTAAAAATTATTGTAATATTTTATTATTAAATATGGAAAAATTCCAAAAAATTACGCCAAAATTGCAAATTTTTGTTTGCTCTTTTTTTTTAATTTATCTACTAAATGTAAATGGAATTAATGTAATTGTTTTGGGTTAGCAGTGTTCAGATTAAAACTGCGACCAGGGGAGCCGGCACATGCAAAATACAATGACTTTTTCAACGCACTCTAACGGCCGCCATTTTGTTTAAAAAAATTTGAAAAAAACTTTTTATATACTACATGGATACACTTATAATTGTAAAAAAATTCGATTGATTTGAGTAAAAACATCCCCTTGAAATTTCTTTTTCGTTCTAACTGTATATCCCCCCTTAAGATCTTGAACAAAACAAATGTTCTGAATCTGAGATATATGTGGTGTAAATCAAATAGTGCAAATAAATCGTTTCCACAAAAATGTTCATTTGTTACATGGAATCCGGAATCACGCACATATTGCCAAACACACTTCATCCATTATATATTTGATAAAACTCCTCCTCGATCATTTTCCAAAAATATGAGTGCCACAAAGTTCGAGCCACATTTTCTCGAGTAAACCGGTTACTTACTCGTCTCCTTCTCGTCGTGTTTTATAAACTTTCACTGAACTATCAAAAATTTGATAACCACTATTTACGTCAACTACCATTGGCAATGTAAAATTTACAAAATCTTCTACGTACATTTTATGTCGTTTCTTCCACGAAACACGCAATTTTCTTAGTTCGATTTTAACTAAATATGCTTTACAGGTGACTCAAGATTTTGTGAGCATTTACTGGAATAATACTTTTTTCAGATGGATTTGAATATTCGAAAAGTAAATACTCAAATTATTGGTTTTGTCAAATCGACGTCAGTAAATGCTCAAGTAAAGGTTAGTAAATGCTCAAGTAAAATACGTACACATTTGAGCAAAGTAAAGGCTTTAACTAACTTTATTCATATGAACCAATGTCAGCCTGACTCCTTCATTCGGTCTACATATGTATCAAAATGTCATCAATTCAGCGATGATCTATAGAATAATGATGGTTTCTGTCGTGACCGAAGTTTCCAGCTTTGATCATGTCTGTACAATTCACGGTTACTGCTGCTGCTGCTAGACCGTTACTGTCAAAGTTCGGTACAAGAATGTTCTGAATAAGCACAGGTAGCTGGTATTTATAGCTATTGGCATCCCATGTCAACGCGATGTGTAGAAAGTCAGAAAAATCTTGCATAGCTTGCTACAACTTTTGATTCGTTTGACGATAATATGTCATTATATCTAAATCGAAATACTCTTAAAATCATATAAACCTTCTTAACATGTACTTCACAAAAAAAAAACTCTATGTACTACAGTATCATCGGGGCTACCCGATACGGCATAAGCTCGTTTGGCATAGAGCCGAATGGCATGTCATTTGGAATAATATGTTGGATAATCATGGGTCATTTGGCATAAATGCCGTATGGCATAAAACAAAGAAAAAAAGAAAAATATTACGGTCATTTTTCATAAATATCGGAAGATGCAAGTATAATTATAATTTGGCATTACTTAGACATTCAAAATGCGATTGGTATGAAGGTCTTTTGGCATTGGCACCGAACAATTTGAGAAAGTCTGCACATTCACCCAAAATAAAAATGAAAGATTGTAATGCAATTTCGCATGATTTGGTTTCATTTCTCGTAATAGATCGCAACTTGGAGAAAAAATTGCAAACTGCAATTGCATTTTTTGCTACAATTTCAACTTTTGGGTGTTGTAGACGAAATACGCGTATCTGTCAAGATAAGCAAAGGTAGTTGGAATTAAATGGAAAATACTAATTTTTCTTCTAATTTTTAATTTGAGAAAGATTATGAGGATTGAAAATCTGTAAATTAACGTTTCATCAGAAACATTTGGCATAAATACACAGAGGAATACATGTCACTTTTAATATGAAACCGCGTAGAAAAATACTAAATAAAGTTGATAAATTTACATGCAAATGTTTTTCAAATTACTTTGATTTTGTTTGCATGTGTTACCTTTTCATGCAATGGTCAAAATACGATTTTGAGTGCTTACACCAAAGGTTGTGAATTTTTTGAAAAACTGCCATATAATTACTTTTTGCCCAAAACAAAAACGTGATTCGAATGAGGTCGTTAAGTTGTTCCGTTCTAAAGTTATCGCCGAAAACAAACCGTGTAAAATAGACCTTAGTGTACTAGAAAGCAATTCACCAATTTCATTTGGCATTATGGTTTTGGAACATAAATTTTAATTTAAGAGAAAAGTAAATTATTTATAGATATTATATTATAGATTGTAAGATAATTTAAGAACATTTTAAAAAACAGCCTATTTAATAGAAGGGAGACTACAATACTTCCCAAATTGGCTTATTACACGGTAAAAAATAATCACGATGAAGTAAAGTGATTTCTCAGACAACCAAAATGCACGTATATTGAAAGTTGTCTTTATGATATACAAACATGTATGTAAGTAAACGTGCAAAAGTGGAGGCCATATACGTGCAAATTTCATTGTTTTCTTAAACGAGTTGGTTTGATATCGTATGCGATTGAATTTGTAATAACAAATTCGATTTAAAAAGCTTAGCGATGTTTATCCGTTTTTGTTTGTAACGCAGTACGATGAATAAATGATACATCGTATATAAGTCGAAAATTTGCATTCTTTGCGATTTAACGTAAACATAACACGATAAAGGCCACAATCAATTGCGATATTGACTTAAAATATAGGAATATACGATACTATTTGAACACTGTTATACGACTTGTGGTTGTCTGGGTTGCTGTTGAAATCGCACTACTAGATAAGCATAACAATACGAAGTGCAAATCCCTTACAAGATATCATATGCACAGCACAATAATATCAACATCATATCACTTCAGTTTTTATAGTTTTGTCCAGCTGTTTAATGTTCAATGCTTTGAATTCTAAATGCTGAACATATTGATAATAATAATCTATAATTTTCAATAGAACTAAATAAACCTAGGATTTCGTGTTTTTGTTATGAGTGTATTTTTTTATGCTATGTTCACGCTACAGAATCATTACATGCTATAATCCTTAGTTGAAGCAAAATTATTATATCATATTCATCATATCTTATAAATCAACCTAATTAGTTTTATCATTTGTTGCTTTGGCATCAATACAACCATTAGATTACAAGCAATATTAGTAGACACTTTTGGAGATTCCACTCAGTTCCTGTTCAAGAAAACTAACTGATGGTGTTGTTGAAGTGGAGTTGCATTATGCAAGGTTGATTGAGAGAGATCGGAACTGGATTGCAGAACTTCTTATTTCAGGCGAATTATATCTGGTATCGAGCCAGATTTATGATTTTCTTCTGATGAGCAGATTATCAATTTGTCCTGTGTTTGCTCCATCTCCACGAGTTTTGATTGCATGCGTGTTTTGACAGTTGTAAAGAAAGGCGAAACATCTCAAATTCAATGGATGGGAACAGTGGTGCTAATTCAAAATATATGTTTTATACGTGATACATGATATCCATTGAATACCTTTGAATAGCAAATCGCTTTATTGCAGAATTAAAGACACTTGAACATCAACGCTATATCACTTCAATTAGTAGTGCGGCTTGACAAATACAGTCAAGTGCAAGAGCAGTTGGATTAGGCATGACGTTTTTGATCGTGTAGTGAAAAATGCGTCTCATTCGATTCGGCTTCAGCTCCACGGGACCCTATTCCAAATAACGGGTAAACATTAACCTACAATGCTCTTTTTTGACAGTATGATGCTTCACTAGATGAAGCGAAAATGAGCGTTGTAAGTTATCGTTTACGCCGTGTTGGAATTGGGTTCCTGGGTGCTGAAACCGTTCCCTACCCTACATACTTTTAGCCAATTCAAAAATTCACTGTTCAACATCCGAGAAGTAAAAAATTGACTTTCAAATTTCAATTTTAATATTTTGAAGAACAGCTCATTTAAAAAGGAGGGATTATTACATTAGATAAAAACCTATGCCAATGATATAATACAAATGACATTATGCCAAACGGCAATATGCCAAATTACAATTTCTTAATGTTTAATTTTAATAATTAATTTCTTATTGTTATTCCAAATTACTTCATATGATCTAAATTTGGCTTGAACCGATACGTCAAATAATGCATCCTAGATATACAGAAAAAAGTTGCACGTTATATACTGCCCCCACTCGCATAACAGTCCCATACGACTCTTCATCACTTTTGAGTAACCCTATGAATAGTATTCATTTTCAATGTACATCATACTAAAAATTGCGGATTTTTATGTCCATTTGTGAAAAAAAAGCCTAATCATGAGCGTCCTATATTGAAAGCACCCGCATAACACTCTCATTTGCTATTTCTTAAGAAACTTATGAAAATTTTCAGTTATTATGGCTTCTGTTGTTTAGTATTGTGATTTTAAAGAGTGGTACTATTGTATGCGGGCAAATGAAACAATCGTTAGTAATTCAAATGTATTTATGAAAAACCCGCATTAATCCACCGATGGTGAGACTGAACCCTTCTTACACTTCACCAGAATAACGAACTCAAATGTGGCCAATAATGTACTGGATAGATATTTTCATTCGAAATCCCAGGAAGATCCAGGAACATTCGATATGTCATACATTCAGTTTATAGAATTAACTATTTGTCAATCATGAACGAATTGTTCATCGAAGTGATTAACATATTGCCATTAATAGTCTGTAACAGCCTGTTTATGTTAGTTATATAAAAAGGGAACTTACATAAATTTTAGAAATTTTATATAATCAGTCCATAGAATGAATTATAAGACAATCCTAAGCATCAATTTTGATTATCGATATGGGAATGTTGTAGCTTCCATTTGCCGTCAACAGAACTGAAATCGGTTCACAGATGGCTGAGAAACCGATGTGACATTATTTGTAACGCACACACACATACACACACACACCCACATACACACACATACACACACATACATACACACAGACATGTGCTCAGTTCGTCGAGCTGAGTCGAATGGTATATGACACTCGGCCCTGTGGGCCTCGGATAAAAAGTCGAGTTTTCAAGCGATCTTAATACCCTTCTATTGATGTAAGAAGGGTAAAAAGGTTTTCAACAAAAGTGTCATACACTCATTCTTGCTTAATAGGCAAGCTTTCCCAGAATATCTTTTGCTCCTCGCGGATGAGAGGTGAAATCACACTTATAAGGGTATCCTTGCGAGCAGCATCCAGTCCAACAGGGTTCTTTTGGGTTTTCAGCGTGTCTTCCAATTTGAAACCTTCTGCGGTAAGCTGATGCTGCTGCTTTTTAGAGAACAGTGAACAGCTTTGAATTTCACCAAAAAGCTTCCTTCAGAATCAATGGTATCATCACTAGCGGTACTTACAGCTTCATCCGGAGGACCATCAATACCTAGAGAATCTCCAATAACTTTACTGCCATCGTGCTGATCAAAAGATTCCTCATTTCCCACACTTGAATGAATTAAATACGATGTCGATGGATGGATCCACCGGAAGATTTTCAAGATTTTCAACATCTGGGAGTGTCGGCTTTATCGTCATCGTTTAAAAAACAATGCCCATGCACTGCGGGTGCCTTCTGGGGCACTGTCTGGGACACAACGTGGGCGAGTGATGGGACTGGTACGCGAGTGTTTTTGTTGATGTGAGTACTCGCATAACGAGTCCCATATGGTTTTATAATAATTTTCGCATGAAAAACTTTAGTGATCGTCAGTCGGTGCGAATCAAAACAAACCCAAAAAAGGAGAGAGTTCCTCTCCCATGTGCGCATCAGTAAACAGAGTGCACACAATAGATCGCTAAGAATAAACTATACAAGCCACAGTGGTACATGAGCGTCTTTCCATGCGTCAATTTTTGCCTGTTGAAGTGGCGGACTTGTTCCGTCGCTACAACCTACCCCGCAGTGGGATGTTAGGCAAAGATTGACGTCCATGGTTCGAGTACCATTGGATACATGCCCTTTCGCTCAATTTTCAAAAACATCTGTTAATTTTCCTACCTGCCGCACTCTGACGGACCTTTCAACACTTTCTCTTCACATCTTTCATTCTAGCCAAAAACATTGTTGTTCACTCTTGGTGCCTCATGGTGATGAGCGAACATCTCCTTCTACATAATGAAAAACAAGTTTTTTAATAATATTCCAAATATCAACGAAATATTTGTGTTGCAATGCAAATGTTTTTACCGACTACTTCAAGATTTATTGCTTGCGAGAGCGACAAAAGAACACTTTATGTAAAAATGTTTGATCGCAATTTTCTCGAAATCGTGATTTTCCAAATGGGACTGATATGCGAGTGGGGGCAGTATACTAATTGTTAACGCATAGAGTCATGAACAATAGTTCACAAGAAACCCGTAAACCTAATTTGAGGGACAGATTTTTTGCTACGGTCCCAACTTTAGCCTCAGCAGAAGCAATCATCAGCAAAATTTGCAGAATCTTGGTATCGGTAAATTTTTCAATGGAAATTCATGAGAATTTCATTGTACATTTTTGCAAATGACTTATCCAATCCAAAACCTAAGCATCTATATCTATATAATAGGAATGCTAATTTGTTGAATATTTGAATAGGTTTAACAATATGTGAAAGTAATTAAGTTGTTTTCAAGTTGTTTGATATTATTTTTTTCTTTGAAATTTTGTTGAGTAAGCAAAGCTTAAACATTTCCGTGGTTTAAAATAGCAAACGATTTATTAAGTTCATTTAAACAAACGTTTAGCTATTAGATATTTGTTTGCAGCTCAATTACTCTATGACTCACACACTATAAGGCTGACTCAAGGGATGCTGCACTGCATCAAGTTTAAAAATAAGACCAGCCGAAGCAACGGCCCAGGATTTATTAAGATATGTGGCTTAGCCTTAGTTGGGATGCAGAAGGAAATGTGCGCTCATCACCATGAGGCCCCAAGAGTGGACATTAATGTTTGCTAGAATGAAAGATATGAAAGAAAGTGTTGATAGTTCCGTCAGTGTACGGCAGGTTGTGAAAGTTGAATAGAAGTATAGAAAATTGAAAGAAGGGCTTGGATATAGTAGTACTCGAACCAAGGACGCATTCTTTGCCTCATATTCACAATGCCGGGTAGGTCGAGGCAAGGACGAATCTGAAACATTGACAGGCAAAAATATGCGCGCTTGTTCGTGTGATGCCTGTGATGGTTCTAGCGGTTGTTTGTACACACTCTGTTTTATTGCCTACATGGAAAAGAAACTCTCTTGTGTTAGTTTATTTTTATATACAACGTCTGGTTTTTACTCAAAATATTGTGATGAGCGAACATTTTATTCTACTTAATAATCGTTACTCTTCGTACAGAGAATAAAAACATCAATTATTGTACTTATATGCGAGCTCAATTCGGCAAGTCTTACATGTAATTGAAAAAATGAAATAACATACGGGGTACTCAAATTAATAAATTGATTTTTTTTCCTTCGTTTGATCATTCACTGGTATTCCCTGACAATAATTGAATTCTCTTATATTTTTTTTTTTATTTCTTAAGGATTTTCCAAGGTAGTCGACAGTTTTCCATTACCCTAAGGTACTTGGGTTTTTCTGTTAATTTATTTTCCGTCGGCCTATTTCCTCACAACGTGGTGACACAATCACCGACTCCAGGAAGATGACTCTGGATTCTACATATCGCACTCATCAACACATGAGCCGGGACCAACGGATTCCGAAGGCCGACTGGGATTGAACCCAGACCCACTGGAGTGCCAAGTTGCCGTAGTTGGTTGTTTTGAGGGGCAAATATTCGTTTTCGAAATTATTTTGTTTATAAAGCTGTTGCTTAGAACCTTTATGAAATCTATAAAAAAAATAGTGTGTTTGAAATCACTAGTTTGCCAATGGGTCAAAAATATTTGCAATAGTTACATACTTGAATTTTCAAGAACAAATCTTGAGTAATTCATGTTAAGGGCCTAAAAACCATTTGTAAACAATGACTTTAAATGTCCATTTATCTTGAATCTTAAGTATCTCTCGTGAAATGAAAGCAGAACATGATAGAATAATGTTAGTTCTACCATATGGAATTGCTGGGTATAGTAGGATTCTCATGATTCGTGGGACTTTTAAAGTCATTGTTTACAAATCTAGGGTTTTTTTTTTCATTAGAGCGAATCTAACATTGAGAGACTCTCTTCGACTACTTTCTCGTTCATTCATATTCCAATCACCTTTACGTTTTTCATTCTACTATTTGTAGAGAATGCTAGCCAGCACTGTTGTGTTTCGATCTATACTAAAGAATGCTTTGAAAGTGGCGCTGTAATGAATGAAAGAGAGTGAGCTCGGACAGAATCTCTCAATGTTAGATTCGCCCTAATGAAAAAAAACCCCCGAGAAATAGCTTTAAGGCCCTAATCATGAATTTGATTATATCAATGAATAACCGAAGAGGCCTAGCTTTCAACTGAAAAATAGTTTATCGCCATACATGAGGAAACCAAAAAGAGGTGTATCATCTGTGCTAACATGGGAAAGAGAAGCTACTTACGCTGGTAAAATAACTATTTGCAGCTTTCCACGTTACCATTTTACTCGCAGTATCAACATTCCCCGTTTTACGGTACCCCATGATTACAGTGTGACTACTCATGTAAACAAACACCCCGAATTGTTGATTCATGCTAATAAGAGCTCAATCTCTAAAACTAATATAACAATCACGTAAATAAATGTTTTCTCGATGTGATAGTTTGCCTTAATTTCATATAAATTGCCAATTGAAGTGTTTAGTTACAAAAGCAAGAAGTTCTCCGGTATTGTCGGATTGAATTCACGCACTTCTACGCACTCTGAGGATTACTTTGCCGTAGGAACGCAATCGAATGTCGCGAAAAGCTTTGTTCAAATTGAACGAACAGATAAGAAACTACCATCCATGTATGCCTGCCGCAAGATAATGGTAAACATTACGTTATAATTTCGTTTAATGGTCGATGTTACATTCTTTTCCTTTTTTTGACGGTGATTATTTAAGGTTTGCAGCAAAAATTTTAATGTATGGCTTAGCATCGATCAGTAAACGAAGATAAAGATGCAATATTTACCATTACCATTATTTTCCTTGAAAAATCACATCTCTAAGCAAACGCCATGTTGGCATTTCAGTGCTGTCTCCGTTGAGCGGCTAGCATTTTCCTCACCTTCTGGAAGACGCTCCCAGTTGCGTAAAAAAACGGGAAAGAAAAAGTGAATTTTCTACCAAAGGTAGCGACTTACCACGACGAATTCCTATTTTTCCTGAACACCACTTTGATAGTCTTCGATAATGCAATAGTTTCAGCCAGAAAAAGCAAAACAATTCGGGGAAATAAGTATTTTTCTTATCAACGACGTAAATGTCCACCTGCTTACAGCTGCAAATTAAGACATATTCTGAAGTTTTCGCACACCAGGGATGCCAGATATTTTTTTCTAATGTCTGTAATAAAAATTTGAAATGTCTGGGAATGTCTATAAAAGTCTGTAAATTTTGTTTACAAATTTATACTTTTTTCGACGTAAAGACGTAATAAGACAGCGAGTTATGTCATTTTCGTTGTATGTGTGATTATGTAAACATTTCTGCATCTATTTCTTGGATTGTATGCAACCTTGCACTTTTGTTACATATTTTTAAAGTGACACTGAAACTTGAAGCAATCGCGTAGATGACACGGTTTTATATATATTTTTTTCCTGTAACGGTCTTTCCTGTTTTGTATTTTAAAATCAAAAGGTCTCCGATACAAATGAAATACACTATTCTGCATGACTCGAGAACTAATCAAGCAAATGGAACCAAATTTAGTATGTGGTGGTTTTTGAAGACAAAAAATTGTTCTATGTTGATTTGAGACCCCTCCCTTTTCTGAAAGGAGGGGAACCTATTCAAATGAAACGCAAATCCTTGCATAACTCGAGAACTAGTAAGAGAAATGGAACCAAATTTCGGATGTGGAAGTTTTTGAAGGAGGAAAATGTTTCGATGATTATTTGAGACTCTTCCGTCATATGAGGAGGAAGGGGGGAGGGGGTGCTCTCAAACAAATGGAACCCAAATGTCTGCATAACTCGAGAAATAATCAAGCAAATGGAACCAAATTTGGAATGGACGAGTTTTTTAAGGCATGAAATGTTTTTATGGTGGTTCAAAGCCCCTCCTCCCTCTAAAAAGGGGGGCTCTCATACAAATGAAACAAATTTCTACCAAACATGAGAACTATACCTACTGCTTGCAAATTTGTATTCAATGGTTTTTGGGTCCGGGAAAGCATCTTATGATAGTTCGAGAGCCCTCCCGCTTCTAGAAAGGGTGGGATCCCATGCAAATGAAAAAAATCCTGCATAACTCGAGAACTAATCAAGCAAATGGAACCAAAATTGGTATGGGTGAGTTTTTGAAGGTAAGAAATGTTTTTGTGGTAATTTAAGACCTCTCCTCGCTCTGAAAAGGGGGCTACCATACATACGAAACACAAATTTAAACCAAACATGAGAACTATCCCTACCGCTTTGCAAATTTGTATGCAGGGGTTTTTGGGTCCGGGAAAGGATCTTATTATAGTTCGACACCCCTCCCGCCCTTAGAGGGGGCTCCCATACAAATGAAACACAAATTTTTGCATAACTCGAGAACTAATCAAGAAAATGGAACCAAATTTGGCATATGGAGGTTTTTGAAGGAGAGAAATGTTTCTATGATGATTTGAGACCCCTCCGCCTTCTTAAAGTGGAGGGAGGAATCTCCCATATAAATGAAACACAAATTTTTGCATAACTCGAGAACTAATCCAGCAAATGGAACCAAAATTGGCATATGGATGTTTTTGAAGGAGAGAAATGTTTTTATGGTCATTGAGACTCTTCCGCCTTCTGAAGAGGGGGAGAGGGGCTCTCAAACAAATGAAACACAAATTTCGGCATAACTCGAGAACTAATAAAGCAAATGGAATCATATTTGGCATGTGGATTTTTTTGAAGGTCAGTCATATTTCTATGGTGGTTTGAGAGCCCTTTGCCCTCTGAAAGAGGTGGATGGGGGGGCTCTCATACAAATGAAACGAAATTTTCTGCATAACTCGAAAACTATTCAAGTAAATGAAACCACATTTGGCATGTGGGGGTTATTGGAAACAGGATTTTTATTTATATTAAAATGGATTTCTGTCTGACCGATCGGAATGAAAATATTTGGGGGTATTTTTGGGGCTGGAGAAGGTTCTTATGATTGTTTGAGACCGCTTCCCCCTTCCGGCTCGCATACAAATGAAACACAAATTTCTGCATAGCTTGAGAACTAATCAAGCAAAGTGGCGAACCAGCCCGGGAGGCTGAAAGCCACTTTAATAAAGATAAAAAAAAACTAATCAAGCAAATAGAATCAAAAATGGTATGTGGGGTTTTTGAATGCAAGAAATGTTTCTATGGTGAATTCAAAGACAAATTTCAACTAATCCTGAGAATTATCCAGGTAACTAAGCCACAAACTGTGTATTGTCTGGGTAACAAGAATGTTCTGATAAAAGTTTGAACTCTTTATTACTCAAAAAAAAAAACTCATTAAAAAAAAGCGTCAGTTCTATGTAATGTTCATTCATTTAGTTGCAGGCGTAGCAACGCTCGCACCGGGATCAGCTAGTATTTTAATATGGTGTCGTGAGTGATGTATATCATTATGGTCATATGAATTATTTTTTCTATACACTGATTCTTCGGTTTGTCAGTGATTATCTTTTGACTTTCAGGGAAGCTCTCTCCTGATCTTCTGCAAGGCTCTTTGCTGAAATTCTGGGAAGTTTCTTCCTGAGCTTCAGTCAAAATCCCTCATGAACTTCTTGGCAGTCATTCCTTATTTTCTTCGAAATTTAAATTTAAGAACCCAACCTTACCGTCCAGACACATTTGGTGTATTTTTTTCTTGAACAGAGTTACTTTCTAAACTTCTAATAAGTCCTATCCTGAACTACGAGAACATTTTTTTGCAAAACTTTGGGAAAGTACTCTCCAGAATTTCTTGGAAAATCTTCATAAAGCTGTTAAAAGCTTCTTCCTGAACTTATGAGAAGTTCATTTCTGAACTTTCGAGATGTTCTTTTCTGAACTTCAGGTGAGTATTCTCCTGAACTTTGGGGAAGTTTGTTCCAGAATTTTTGAGAGTTTTGTGCTTGAACTACTAGAAAGTTACTATACTTCTGGAATACTTCCCAAGTAGCACACTTGTTGCAATTAAGTTAAGATGACTTGCTAAGTCATATTCAAGTTACTACAATTAATTATGCTCGTATTATGCTACTTGGGTTCTTCCTGATTTTATCAAAAGTATCTACTTGAACTTCTGTGATTTCCTAAACTCCGAGAAAATCTCATTCTTCAATGCTGGAATGTTCGATTCGAAACTTTAGGGAAGCTCTCTAGCATTTCTGGGTAGTTCCAACTAAACTTTTGGTTTCTTCCGAGCTTCTCAGAAGTCCTCTTGTGACCTTCTGAGGAGTTCGTTACTGATTTTTTTGAAAATCCTTTTTGATCCTACAGGTTTTTCTGGAAATTCGGGAAAATTTTTCCCAGCGATTATTTTTTTTAGGAAAATTCCCTTAAATTTGTTCTAGAAGTTTTTTCTTGGACTTCTGAGAAGTGCTCTTCTGAACTTTAGGGAAGTTTTCTCCAGAACTTTGGAAAATTTGTTGCAGAACTATTTGGAAATTCAGGCTCAAATAAGAAGAAAAAACACCCAATGCTCTTGGAAAGTTTCTGAAATGTTCTCCTCTGAGCTTTAGAAGAGCTGCCTAGCACTTCTGGGAAGTTCCAACTAACATTTTGAGAATTTTCTTTCGGAACTTCTGGAAAGTTATTTCCTGAACTTCAGAGAAGTTCTCTTCTCACCTTCTATGACGTATCGTCCTGAAGATGTTTTTTTGCTGATTATTTGAGAAATAATAGGTAGTGACCTTCCTGGTTAGTTTCCGTTTGAAATTCAGGGAAGTTGTTTCTGGAACTTCTAGAAAATTCAATCTTGAATTTCTGGGAAGAACTCTAAAACCTCTGAAATGTTCCCAACTTTGAAGAAATCCTCTTCCCTAAACTTCTTCCTGAAGCTCTTATAAGTCATCCCCTGAATGTTAGGGGAGTTCTATCCTGAAATTCTGGTAATTATGATCTTGAACTTCGGTTATGTTAGGTCCTGAATTTTTGGAGGTTCTTCTTGCTTGAAGAGCTTGCTCCCAATACTTCTGATAAGTTTTTTTTCTCAAGGAAGTCTCTTCCTGAACTTTTACAAATTATCTTCCCAAAGCACTGGAAAGTCTAATTCTGAACTTTCTAGGATGTGTCCCAAATTCTGGTATGTTTCTTTTTATAATTTTAGAAATCTAATACTTATTTCATAAGCCTAAGTGGCTTATTCGAGGGTATATTTCTAAATACCTCGTGCAAATGTAATGCAATGATGCGTTTGGTAGTGCTTTGGGGGGAAAAATAAGAGTTTTAAGATTTATTTCAATAGCTCATAACTTTTTCTGTTGTTCTGTCCCCGAGTGGCAACCGAAAGCCTTTAGAGCAAATGTTAGGATCACAATAGTAATAGTATTCAAACGAGAAAATAGAATCTATTTTTTGTTATTCCGGTGGTCCAGATAACCCGAGCTCCTAGAAAATATCCTACCACGTTTGCTAAGCATTAGTTGGCTTGCCTCACGCCACAAAAGCTTTGGCGATGCCCATATTTATTTCAATCGGTTCGTTTTGTTTTGCTAGGGTTTGACATGTTTGGAAATTGGAAATATCCTTTTTATAAAAATGCAACCCTAGAAGTGGAGAGCAATTTCGGCAAGAACCAAAGATGTGAAGAGAATGTTTTGATGGGTCTGTAAGAGCACGGCAGGTTGTCAAATTGAATAGAATTATTTGAAATTGAGCGTAGAGCATGTTTGAAAAGTGGCATCCAATACAGCAGACAATCTCTTGCCTAGCTACCACGGGCCCATTGTGTCTCCAAGTGGCCCGCCACTTTCGTTTCTTCACGGATTTCTACTTAAAATGATACTGTACCTACTATACTGTTCAGATCCTCGTACGATTTAAATCCGAACTTCAGACAATAACTTTATTTGAAAATTTAACAAAAATTTCAAATGTCTGTAAAAGTCTGCAACATAAACAAAATGTCTGCTAAATGTCTGCATCGTTAAAAAAGTCTGCAACAAAAATGAAAAGTCTGCAAATTTACAGACATGTCTGTGAATATGGCATCCCTGTCGCACACTCTCGTCTGTTTATCGGTTACGTACAACTGTCAAGTTTTTGTTTGGTACAGTTGGCAGCACCGGACTACGAACCGTTCACTAACACATTCGAAGCCGGCGAATGAATGAATGATAACAAAACAAGGTAAATCCAATAAGAATCATGCGGGATTTGTGAATGTTTATCAGCTGATTGCTATGTTCGATTGGCTGATTGCCATGTTCTCACGAAAGCAAAATATGAACCAAAAATTAATACCTGTAAAGACGGAATCGGATTTGGAGGAGGAAATCCCATTTTCCGTTGCCTCAACCTCCAGCATACCCTCGTCTGTAGAAACAGTGGACCTCACGAACGATGAGTTTAATAGCGAATTCAAACACTTCCTGGAGAATATCAAAGACCACCGAAAGCAGACCTCCAAGAAGCGCACTCATTCGTTGAAGCATATTTCGGATATGATATCGTTGCAAGTGGCACACTTGCAGTTGACCAGCTTCTATCAGGATTCGTACGTATGTTCACTTTTTGGAATCGATTTTAGAAACGTGATGATCTACGGAAGAGTTTCGCCCGGTTCGGTGCGTCAAGAAAATAATACTCAAATCTATAAGTTGGACGACGGCTCAGGTGTTGTAGAGGTGCACTATGCCCATGGTTTGAAGCGAGATTTGGGTAAGTTCCATGCATAAGGAAATTTGAATGATTTTATATCGATTTAACACACAGACAATCTCATCGCTGTCAATTCCTGTGAGAACATTTTAACGACGCGCACACCGCTGAACGAGGAACAAGTTCCAACCGATCCTCAGCAACTGGCCGATCTCAAACTACTTCTTACACTAATAAAATCTCGCTGCCAGCTGCGGTTGCAGTATTTCCCATTGGGGACTAGGTGCTTTGCTATTGGACGGCCCTTCCTGAACCGGTACGATCGAGTGTGTCTTTACGCGCACAGCATGCATGCGGACAGTAATCCGGTAGGAAAATCAACCGAAGTCTTTTGGAAGACGCACCTTGCCCAGTGTTATGAACAAAAATATGTTCAAGCCATTACGGAGTGATATTTGCGATAAAAATAAGTGTCGAGTCTGTTTCAATTACACAAGATAAGTGCAGCTTTATTGAGTTGGTTAGAAATTTGTAAAAATAATAATTCTAATTGAATAAAGATAATCCCTAAACATACAAACTTGTGTCCATAGGTTTATATATGCTTGCTAAATGTCTGTATATTTTTGCCTTTTTTCATCAACCAGTATTTTTTAATTGCCGCTAAATTTTCCTCATGTAACCAATTGCCCACGCAACACGGAATAATATTAATGAAGAAAATAAAACAACGGAACAACTCGTAGAGAAGAGAACACAATGTAGACAGATGCCGACAGAGTTGATTAAGCCGTTTTCGCACGGATTGCCGCACGTTTGCTGGTGACGGCCTGGAAACCGGACTTAATACTGGCGACCGAGCATCGCGACCCGCACGACTCACACTGCAGGAAGAAAAGACGGGTGTCCTTCTGGAGGATAGTTTCGGGCGAACGACAGGTGTGACACGTCACGTACTCCTTGATGTACCGCCGAAGTACGTTCTCGATCTGTTTCGGCTGGAAGCGGCCCTTGATGATGAGCTGCGAATTGCCGTCCACCGAACCGCTGGTACCCAATTCGGCCAGTAAAAAGTCCAGTAAATGTTTCGGCTGTCTGTGAAGGGTCTTGCAGATTTCCGTAAAGTTAGCGAAGGAGGTCTTTTTGGTACCGACACGGAGGACCTGTGGAGGACGCATCACGAACTTTGGTTTCCTACCAGCGGCCATGTCGGGATTTTTATCCAGAATAATCTCGAACACACGCTGCAACAGTTCGTCGTAGGTGTAGTCACGATCCGTAGCGGCCCACGGGGTGGCCTGTACGTCAGCTATGGAGGAAAGTGAAAAAAGAGGTTTAATTAGTAAATGCCAATACATTCAACTTTCAACAGACGTGCATACACTGTAGTAACTGTATAAGAAGCATCTGGTCACCCTCACTGCAAAGGCTACTTAAATTTAACGAATATATTCTAATGGTTGTTATTAACTCATTACTTTTAAAGCTGACTACTCAGGTAATAATTTTTATCAAAAGGACGAATTTCAGAGCACAAAAGCATAGTTTTTTTTATTCAAAAAGGTATTCGTCGTGTTCCAGTTGGGATGTAGAACACAACGAACACATTTTAAAAACAGTATTATAACTTTGAATAGAAACATGTTTCAGAATGCCTGGGAAATGATGTCGACTATATTGCACGACTATCTCTATATTGTTTTTGGACGCCTAAATGGGGAAAACCCAAAATTAAATTCTACCGACCTATTCACTTCTTTTACATTTGCTACCTGTACATGAGGAGTCCAAGTATAAATAAACAATACCAAATTCCGTCAAGCTTCCGTCGATATCCGTAAGGCATGTAATGTTAAAAGATCTGTGATAACTTTCGCTCACAATACGACAAAAGACTTCAGTTGAAACCCCTCCATACTATCCGAACCAACTTACCATTCTCCTTCTCTTCCTCCCGGGCGGCATCCTCCGCCTCCATCAATTCCGTCAGATCCTTCTTCTTCTTTTTCTTCTTCTTCATACTGAAATCGATCTTCATGTCATCGTCCTGGCCGTCATCTCCGCCGAAACCAAATCCTTCCGCTTCATCAGCGCCCTTCGTTTCCTTTTCTCCGTCACCATCCACGGTGGCCAGGGCACTATCAATATCCTCCAGATTGAAGGGCTTCTTCTTCTTTTTCTTCTTCTTGCCGCCGAATGTGTCCAGATCTAAATTGTCCTCCAAGTCATTTCCAGCTGCACCTTCCGCCGAGCCGTCGGCCGTAGCAATATCTACAGCCTCACCGGCCGGTGCTTCTGCTTCGCCGCCTTCTTCCGGTGCCATTGCTCCATCTAAATCGAACGGAGTCTTCTTCTTTTTCTTTTTCTTCATCAACGAAGGGTCGAAAATCTGCAACACAAAACGAAACAAGATTCGTACGTAGAATACAACATTGTAATATTATAACAAATTCTGCAAATAACATATCACATATCCCGACCTGGTACAACCGAATATTTGCCAAGTTTGCCGATAGTTAAAGCAATTTTAAAACCAAATTCGCTTAACCTCGAAAAAGTATAGCCCATTTCTGTACCTGGTGATCCAGCATGGCATTTTTTCGAGTTGCTTTTCACTCCGTTATCTACGAAATTCAATTAAAAAAACCTACCGCATCATCTTCAGCCATGATTTCGACGTTTAAATTGCACAGGAAAACTGGAAAATGTTACACTTGCACGCACTTTATTTACGGAAAAGCTCGAATTTGCTGATGTTGCATCAGAAAGTTTTCCACTTCTCTTGACGAGTGATTAGTACGTTGACTGCGAGATGGATCAAGTCCTGTTTCCGACTATTCCTTAGGCGACGTCAAAAAGAACCAATGGGTAGCACCGCCTATCGTGAATGTCAAAATGACACGCGCGAAAGCAAAACATATATCTAGCCAAACATATGAAATGAACCTATGTCTCAAATGTGAACAAACCAAGATTTCGACAGAAATTTTTTCATTATGACCTAAATGTCGGTATCGTGTTCGAAACAAATTTATTTTTCTATCCTAAGCCCATGTTAAATTCCGTTTACTGAAACGGACAGGTAAAGAATCGAAAAGAAATTTCTGCAG
The DNA here is from genome assembly GCA_034211315.2 of Aedes japonicus. Lineage (NCBI taxonomy): Eukaryota > Metazoa > Arthropoda > Insecta > Diptera > Culicidae > Aedes > Aedes japonicus. The sequence continues at coordinate 107,548 of JASCZW010002799.1, read as the reverse complement.
CAGTATCCACCTAAAAAGAACAGAGAATAATGCCTGGAACAGACGCTTAGTAAATAGAAAGAAGATTTTAATGATTTACTGCAAAAAGATGCAAGTTAATGGATTAAGATTCACAAGCTGAAACAAGATTTCTAAAAGATTGATTCACTAGCGTGGGATTTTTCGATCATCTTGAATCTGGATTTAGATGTGTCGCACCCCCAGCAAAAAATAAATCCTGTTTTATTAAAAGTTTTGCACTTTACTTCTGAAAAGTGTTTATGTTTCATTAAATTGAAAGTAAAATTATCTATAGCGAAAGTTCTCCGTTTGATTTGAAAGTGTTATGTTTTGGTTCAGTGTGTAAATTTAAAAGTGTTTTCTTTTACAATGAAAATTGTAGAACTGTCAAATCCACCAACACAAAGCCAGTCGTCATCGTCGTTGTCATTTTCAATTTTTCAATGTTGCTGTCCGCGTTAGAAACTACTGCGTTCTTCGTTGCTCCCGTCCGCGTTGGGTAAAAAATGCGAGGTATGCTTTGTTCGTGTTCGTTTCCTGTAGAAAAAGTACGTCGGTTGTGTTTTCGCTTTTAATAGTTTCTGACAATGAGTAATTCTTTTGATTCTATTATTTCCAGGCGAAGAGTGGTAATGGCTTCCGAAACATATGCTACACACTTAGAAAATTTTACAGTATTCGGTAATTTTTTACCGAACTTTCAACAGCTGAACAGTTCGGTAATCCGATTTAACGGATTTCGGTAAAATTTTACAAGTTCCGGTAATTTTTTTACCGGAATACTGTAACATTTTACCGAAATCCGGTAAATCGGATTACCGAACGTTCAGCTGTTGAAAGTTCGGTAAAAAATTACCGAATACTGTAAAATTTTCTAAGTGTGTACAATCGTTGATCGATCACATTTGGGAGTTCATTCGGAGCACCTTCAGCCGAGTTGTTAGAACTGCGTGAGGATGGACGAATGCGGATTGCCATTCGAGTGGACGAATGTGGATGACATTGTACGCCTTACATTTTAGAACGAATCAGTCAGAAGGAGTACCTGCAGTTTGTCTGAGGCATACTGTGAAAGTTATAAAGATTTATCTAAAAAACCTTTTTATGTTACAACAATGTTTATCTCAATCGAAACATTATACTATAATTTTAATTGCTCGACAATATCATCTTGATAATTAATTTTGGAATAAAAATAATTTGCTTTCATGCTACGCTTTCGGTTTCAAAATAAACCTTTTAATGTTAAAACTATTTTTTATTTCAATCCAAATGGCATATTTTTATTCATATTATACGACACTTTCTTATTGAAAGTTAATTTTGAAATAAAATTAATTTGCCTTCATTTTCAACGATATGACGATTTCGATTTGACAGTTGTACAATTCGTTTTGAAAGTTTCAACTTTTGAATGTACCAAGCAGAAATTTTGATTTGACAGTTCGAATGGTATTGTTATAAAAGCAAACCGCTTTCTACGAAAAAGAACCAACGTAACTTTTCAATTTTAGCAATGGTTTTTTAAATTCTGTCAATCATTATTCTTTGTGTGGCACGCAAACTAATGGGAGCTGTCAATTTTACTTTCGGAAAAATGTTCCGCTTGATTATTCCGTAAGTGAAGGTGACATTTGTACGACAAAAGTTCAACTCAGTGGACGCTGTGGTTCTACGCCCCAACAAAAAAAAAGAAGGTGACATTTCGTTCCATGAAGATCAATTGTCAACATTCCGCTTGGTATAATGTTGAACAAAATTCCGTAACCTCTTTACTTGTTAAGTCGATACTGGCCTTAACTGACAGACGTAGGCTTCGTCCGCAAATTTCTCATCATTGAGAACTCACCTACACACTTAGTTATTTTTACCGGGCTCAGTTAAAAAAAACCGATTTTTCAACAGCTGAGCTCTCGGTGGCCACCTCGGTAATCAATTTCAACTACCGTTTTCTCGGTACTGCGTAACCTCTAGTGTTATGTTAAAATGTACCGAACTGATCTTCAAAATTAACTGAATAATCCATAAAAAAAGCAGAACCAATGTATTTAATAACCGAGAACTTTTGTATTATTTTAACCGTTTCTTTGTAATTTACTACCGGAAAATCCACAAATTAGTCAAAATATCTGTAAAATCAAATACTGAACAACACGGTAATTACAACCCCCATTTTTTGTGGTGATTATATAAATAATCAAAAACAAAGCAGACAATGCAAGCAACAATCAATATGCAACTAGCGATTTGAAATTGGTTCACTGTTGTAGAACCCCTTGGTCCGAATTACACCTTGAAGCCAGCACCTTGTTACACGGAGAAACCAAACTATCCAAAATCAAGTGTGATAGTACTCAAAACTAAGTACTCTGATAAGACTACTATTTTGGATATAATTTTGTTCTTACTGGTTGGTAGTTTTTACTCAACCCTCAAGTATAATAGAAAAAGTCGATTTTACCCACAGCAATGTATTTTAAGAGAAGTAAGTTTTCAAGTAACTATCCAAATCGGAGTGTTGGGCTGTCTCTTTGTTTTGGCTGAAAATTTTTGATCACCATTTTATCAACAATGGTGAAAGAGAATTTGGTTTTGGCATACCGTTTCTAGTGTCTAGGTTTAAATCCTAGTATCCAGTTTAAGATTTAACTCGTCTGAGGTACCTATACGTGGTATGGAGCAATTAGAGAAATTTATGGACTCGGAAAACTACAAAAAATTAACTGGTAAGTGTAATTATTTCTCTTATTAGAGTGCATATTTTTATTCTGGTCGATTTGAAATTTTAGACATTGCTGCATTGATGAGTGTGAAGAAACCATCAACGGCAACTTCAAGGTGTTGAAGCAACACATTCGCTCGGAACACAAAATTACCACAAGCAACAAAAAAACCACCATATCGCCGAAATGTCCCAAGTGTAAATAACATACAAAGAGTTTTCTAATGTACTCGAGATTTTTTTTAAATACATTTTGTTTTATTCGAATTTATATTTTCTTTTATTGAATTTAGTGAAAGAAAGTTTACTAAAGCACATTTTCGAGTAATATTTTCAAAAAAGAAAACTCAATTTTGGATTATTTTTACAGTTGATTCACCTCTAATTAAACAGTTAATTTCACTCGGCATTGAGTCTCTTCGAAATACTCAAAATTGGATACTTTCCAAATAACTCAATTTTGACTGGTTTTACTTAGCTGTCAAGATGAGTGAAAATGACTTAATTTTGGATAGTTTGGTTTCTCTGTGTATACATATTTGCGCCTTTGTTTTGATTTGCTGTGTTATTTTGACAGAGTATTTGAGAGTGTGTTCATGTGAGTTCATTATAAGGGGTGCATTATTGAGCTTGGGACGATGTTCTAGTACTGACTGAGCCAAGAAAAAAATCGTTTTTGTATGGGACCACTGGTCTTAGAGTTAGTCTATGATGCAAGGCTGTTGGTAACTTCAATCAGCGACTTTCAAGTTATCCCCATTTCACAAGGTGTATAACTTTTAACTCATCGAAGAACACGCGTTTAATCTGAAATGTTCACTTAATAACTGAAGTTTTAAAAAATGACGTCATTGAGAACGTTAAATAAGCCGAGAACTGAGAGTTTGGTATACATATTGACGATAGTTCGGTAAAGCAAATTTGTACACAAAGCAAATGTTGTACACAAAACCGTTCTCTCAGTATGAATTTTAATAGAATAAAATCAGCAAATAGCTAATATTATGGATATAAGCATGGACTAACTCTAAGACCAGTAGGTCCCATACAAAAACGATTTTTTTCTTGGCTCAGTCAGTACTATAACATCGTCCCAAGCTCGGTCCCAAGCTCAATAATGCACCCCTTATAATGAACTCACATGAACACACTCTCAAATACTCTGTCAAAATAACACAGCAAATCAAAACAAAGGCGCAAATATGTATAACAAGGTGCTGGCTTCAAGGTGTAATTCGGACCAAGGGGTTCTACAACAGTGAACCAATTTCAAATCGCTAGTTGCATATTGATTGTTGATATAAGTGTGTATGTAACAAAACTAAATATAATTTTATGGTTTTGTATTGTAATCCCATTGTAAATTTTTATTCGCCTCCCATGCTATGCCCATAATAATTTCTTTTTTTGTTTGTTGATATAAACGCTAAGCATGGTGGCAATAAAAAATGGAACTTCAGAATACTGATAAGCAGCATTACTGCACAGAAAAAAATCTTGTAGTAAAAACTGCCATTTTACCCGACTATGCCTATCTGCAAAACTACCATGACATTTCAGTCAAATTTACCACGTTTATGGTAAAACCATCAACATTTGTGGTATATTTGACAGACCTCATATTGATATGAGCCGCACCATGGTTGCTCTAATCGCAGGCATGGTAAAATCAAACGCATTAATAGTCAGGTGAAAATTGTTGGTGTTTGCGCTTAATGTAACCCTCGAAATGGTTTCTGCTACGGTTTTTGTTTGCGTGTAATGAAATATGACATGGAGTTTTCATCTCGGTTTTCATAAGGGCCAATGTCGCAAACGAAAACAATTGCTTCTTCCGTAAATTTCTTGAAAATGGCGAAGCCAGTCATGTAGAACAAATCGATTTTTCCACCTTAATGATAGCTTTGGTTTTATGCATTTTTTTCTATAACTCTTGAATGAATAAAGGACTCAAAAATATTCATTTTCTTTAAACTCAGAAGTGTGGATATTTTTTGACGTGGAGGATGTTCATTGAAATGATGTCCAGTGAAATGCTAAGAAAAATAACCCGTTAATGATTAAAATGTAACCAAGAATTATTCTTGCCTACCATTCAAAAAGTGGCTTATCTTCGTTAAAGGCTACACACTTAGAAAATTTTACAGTATTCGGTAATTTTTTACCGAACTTTCAACAGCTGAACAGTTCGGTAATCCGATTTAACGGATTTCGGTAAAATTTTACAAGTTCCGGTAATTTTTTTACCGGAATACTGTAAAATTTTACCGAAATCCGGTAAATCGGATTACCGAACTGTTCAGCTGTTGAAAGTTCGGTAAAAAATTACCGAATACTGTAAAATTTTCTAAGTAGTATGCAGCTCTCAAGCAATGTGCATTAGGATAGGACAAGTAATGGTCAAGAAATGCTTTTACTATCGGAATTACTTACCTTGTATGCAGCTTAAAAGGAAGTACAACTTCGTAACGTTAGTAACTCCTGGCCATGTAACCTAAATGGGGCTGGCACGTTTATATTCCGTTCGATTATTTCGCAAGGAAAACTGACGTTCCACCCATACTTAAGCAGTTGTCAAAATTACATCGGTAGAACTGGCAAAAATTTCTTCAGGTCTTTACTTGTCAGCTGCATACTAGGCTTAATTGAACTTTCATTGGTCTATGGAGGAATCCAGGTAACGCAAAGTGAGGGTAAACGTCGTAGATGGCGCTCGTTAAAAATGGGTTTTCCTGCTGTACAAGCAAAGTAATTGGTGATAAAAAGATAAGAAAATCGACGATAATGACGATACTAACCAACTCCATACAGTTTGAAAAATAGCCGAAAAATTAATATCAATTTCATTTAGATACTAGATATTTAACCTCAATTTAGCTTTACTTGGATTCTTCAATACGGTTAAACATATGGATTTTAGGCTCTGCTTACAGCTTAGATCGAAAGATGACGTTGTAGAGCTTGAACATTGAACAATAAATGTCATAGATGATGCTTTGCAGCTGCATTATTCTCAGGAGAAGATGGATGAAGAGAATCGATCAATCTTTCAAAATGTTACGCGAGAATTATCAACTCAGACTTTAATCACAGACAAACAGAAATAACACTTACAGTTTCTTCATCGAACACGCATTTATCGGTCAATCGAAATGTTTCTTAGTTGATAGTATCGCCACTGGTGGCGCGCATAGACAATTCCCGTAAGTTTGGTGTTAGCACACTACCGCCATCTGTTCAGCTTTACAACCCCTCATAGTGTGCTCAACAAATGGCGATAGTGTTTTAAGTCGATGATTTCTAGTAGAAAATGATCAATGAGTTATGTCTGCTTATGAAGCTCCCGCAAAAACAAATCTATAGATATGAAAAAAAAAAAATAGAATGCAACCATACAATAAAGTTAAACTTCATTTTGCTATGGTGCATTTTCGAAATATGCAAAAGCAGGTTTTCACCTCGCATTATTTGAAATAGCTCACGTCATTTTGTATAGATTAACCAAAAAAAATGAACAGAATAACGTCAGCTTCTAGCGTTCTGCAACTGCCTGTGAAATTATCAATAATACTTCGAATGCTATTGAGCCTTAACGGTATGAACAATTCTCATATTCCTCTTCATGATCATCAGATAACAGTAGAAATTGTGTTTCGACAATAGATTCTATGGTAAATTGAGACAACAATATAATTAGGGAGTTTGAAGAGGTCTGACTCGCTTGTCAATTGTCATTCAACTACGTGACAATGGGATCTTCTCTTTGTTTACTGTCTCCTTCATTAATACCCCACTTGTTTTTACGTTTTTTGTTATATTCTAAGGCTGTGTACCAATTCGCGAACTAATTTTAATTTTCACTTAAACTTGACAGATAGCAAATAAACGATTAAGTCTGCTACTCGAGCTAATTGTTGAGTGTCCTAGCCAAAGTCATTTTTTTCGAACAAATTTGTGGCACTTTTCATTCATTAACCCATATGAATAAAAACTAGTAATTACTCACAAGCAAGCCAGTTTGAGTAAAGTAAACTATGAGCATTTGCTCAAATTCGTATGAATAAAGTTGTACTTTACACGGAGTAAGTTCGAATTTCGAATATAGCATTTGCTCCGTCAAAATAAATTTCTCTTGCTTTTCTACACGCAGTAAAAAAAAATACCGCAATCTCATGCTTGCCTCGGCCTCACAATAGTGGCGTTATGCTGAAAATGTCTTTATTGAGTAGTTTTGGATGTTTCGTCTACCATACAACAAACTACCTATTTTAAATTAGAATTTTTTAGAAGCATTTCAAAATTTTCGTCTTATACTCAAACATGAGAGCTGTCAGATTTATCACCACTTTGTGCATGCAAATACCTCACACTTTTGATTAATTTCACTAACTTATTGCCCTAATACTAATAAGATTGGAAAATTAACGAACTTCTGAGAGGTAAGGCACACACTACTTTCCCGTAAGACGTAGTCTAAGTAAAAAAAAGGAATGCAGAAATTTCGAAGACAAAGAGAAATTATACAATGCTATAAAAGCCATGCAAATAAAGGAGGCAATAATTTGTTTTATTGATATGCACAATATGGTAAATAAAATCCTACTATCAGTAAGTTCAATTTTCTGCTAATCAGTGCTCAACGTTGAAGCAATCTAGGCATGCACATATATTGTTGAGCTTACACAATAATCTCAGAAGCTTAATGAAGTCCCACTCCATCAACTTTCCATTTGCAACATTATTACTACAACACTCAAACCCATTGGCAGTATTAGTAGCTTCAGAACTTGACGAACAACTTAAATCGTCGGCAATTCTGGCCTTGGTCCAACACCTCCTGCTTTCTCGTACACCACATTGGCCACTTCTAGGGCCAGCTGAAGTGTGTTTTCTTTAGTATCTGCTTCGGCATATACCCGAACGACATCTTCGGTCCCAGACGGGCGTACAAATGATCTACCTTTGTTATATTTAGCCACAATTCCATTTATTGCATCCTGCAGACCTTCCGGTGTTACACAAATTCTTTCAGCGTCGGTTGTTGTTATAACATTTCGATCTTCTACTTTGATCTTCATCAACACGTTCGGTAAATCTGTATACGTTGCCAGCCAGTCCTTTAAACTCCATCCCTTGGAATGTAGAACGGTTTCCACCAGAAGCATGTCGGAAATAGCATCGCCGACCGTTTCGTTGGTAAGATCAATAGTTCGAAGTAAAAGTTTCGCTGCATCACGTTGTGTTTCAGTGAGCGACGCATCTTCACTTGCAGCTCGAATCTTTTGTTTGGCATTTTTACTGTAGATGATAGTACCATGTCCATTGGCTTCAAAGTATACACCAATGTCGTAATCGAGCGCCTTGTGGTGCAGATGCTTAACACCGGTAGGAACGCAGGCAACAGGGACTTCCTACAAATATACAAAATTTTGAACTAGGCACTTCTTTAAACCGGGTTGGGTTCTAATATTTACCAGCTGTTTCATGATATAATCAGTTGAGGCTCCATTAGCATACGCAGTTTGAACAAGCCCCATTTCGATGTCAACGCCACATTTTTTAACTAGATCTTTAAGGTGCCTGTAAACGCTTGAATAAGAAATCATATAACCACACAACCAAACAACAATCTTACCCAGCAATCAAGGTTGCAATCCTGTCGCCGTCTAGTAGATGAAAAGCACCTTCCTCGTCGGTGAAGTAGTAAACCACGCGATCTGCATCACCATCTACGGACACGCAACGAGCGTTCGCTTCCAAGTCTGGCATACCTTCCGGTGCTCGTTGATTGGTTTTAACAAAATCGGCTCCACAATTGAAGTTGATTTTTCCATTGCTGTTAAATACCTTTACATCTAGATATCCTTCCATTTTCTTTATGAAACCCAACATTTTCAACGATCCTACTCCATTTGCTCCGTCGTAGAATACTTTGTTAACATAGTTACCCTTCTCGAATGTTGGGCCTCTGATGGTTTTGAATGCTCTGAGCAACTTGTGCATATACCCCTCTTCAGTGGGTAAACCGTACGCCATATCCGTATTGGAGCACGTGACAAAGTAATGCAACATCGGAGTAGTTACGATGCCGAAATCTCGGACACTTCCCTTCATGGCCGCAACCCCATTCAGCACTGCTTTGGCCAACTGAGGACTGTGATATCTCGTGTCCATTCCAACGAAAACCTTAGCCGGATTATTGTTATCGATGTTCTCGTCGGCACAAATTTTGGCCACCTGGGCTTCCAAGTCAACGTCACTAACGTTAACCAAGGCAGTGGCCAACTTTTCCCACCGTTGTTCCAGCATTTCTCCCATCGGATCAATTAATTTGACGCCGTTGTCCTGTTCGGGATTATGCGATGCCGTTATCATCACACCGATCACCTGACCTCCTTTGGCACGTGAACGAATCACCGCCAACAATCCCATCCGGTACATCACGTAGTCCAGGTTATCGGCACTGTATGGCGGAAACGATTGCGAGCGAGAAGAGAGAAAGCACTGTATGAATTGCATAATGATTCGAATGATTTTGATTGATGCACAATTTGTGAAATTAGATGCACGCGTGGTTGTTGCAAAAATAATGGATAAGGGATGAATGAATGTTTGAAACATCGTACGCCAACAAGCCGTCGCAGACGCAAAATTTTGGAGATGCAGTTGCTGTTACCAATTTCGAGTGTACCAAATCATAGCGGTTTGTACTTATTCTCAAAGGAAAACCTAAACAAATCCTTATGGGAAAACTTGAGAGGAGAACATGCACATTTGTGGTCGTCCATTAGACAGAGAATGGATACAGTTTTTGGCTCAGGAAGTATCAGCACATCTGTCCCAACTTACCAAACACTACTGTAATCATAACTCTTTACGAACAAGCCCCGCCCCCTACAAATAATCTATCAAAATAATACAGCTTACCAATATAAAACAAAGATTATGGTACCGAAAGCAAAAGAGGGTACCAGGGATTGAATAGTCAAGAAGAAGATGTACTCTGAGAAAAATTTGATAGTCAATTTTACCATTATTGGGGGTTAGGATTACAGTGTGGCAGTAAAGTGATTTTGAACCGACAATGATCATGGTCAAAACAATCATCAAAATAGTTGATTCACCATTTACTATAATGACGGAATAGTCCTTGTTACCATGACCATAGTAAAGAATGCTATGAACGTGATGAATTCGACCATTTTAATGGTTATTGTAACCATTATATGCAAGTCATCTTGACCATGATTTAATTGTCGGTAAAACCATGGAATTATACTCAGTGTATATAGTTTTTGGCGCGAATGAGTCGCCCCTCAAAACAGGATTCCCAACGAATAAAGCCTGAACTATTGGCAGAATATCACAGCGAATCAAAACCAAAACAAAGATTCTAGTACCGAGAAGCGCAAGAATGTATTGCAAGATGCAAGCAACAATCAATATGCAACTAGCGATTTGAAATTGGTTCACTGTTGTAGAACCCTTTGGTCCGAAGTACACCTTGAAGCCAGCAGCTTGCTGTACATATTTGCGCCTTTGTTTTGGGACCGAGCTTGAGACCGATGTGCTAGTACTGACAGAGCCAAGAAAAATATCGTATTTGTTCGGGACCTACTGGTCTTAGAGTTAGTCTATGGTGCAATGTGCTAGGTGTACTTGGGACCAATGAAGTTCTAGAGCAGTGAACCAATATTATCTCGCTAGTTTGTTGTTTAATGATAGATAGTATTGATAGTAGGCTTAAACGTCTAATGGTCCATACAACCAGAAATAAAATTACGCACGGCTCACACATTGCAAATTGATTTTTGGATCGCTGTAATCGAATTTTAGGAGTGTCTAGTATAATTTTAAGTCTATTTTCCGCCTGTTACTAGTACCAAATCCACTAGTACTTGTTTTATATATGTTAATTAAATTTTTATTTGTATATTTGTAAACATTCATCTGATCAATTATTAAAATTAACTAAAAAAACATAAAACCAAAACTCTACGTAACACAATTCTTTATCGATGCAGAAATGCGCTGGCAGGCTCGTTGAAGTCGAATAGTTCAACAACCTCGTTAAATCGTGACGACATAAACCTTACCGGATTGTGTTTTCCATAGCGACTGTTTCTCGACTCAAGATGAAGAAAGTTACGTCTTCTGTGATGCCTTACTGGTGCATACAGGCTGAGATCAGAGAGAATGGCAGGAGAATTTCATTAGTCAGCACTTTTGCCACAAAAGATATTTGAGCATAAAAACGCCTTTTATCCAATGTATCGATTCCCAGCAACATGCAACGGTGCTCATAAGGTTGCAAGTTTACCGCGTCACGCCAGGGAAGACGCCCCAAGGCCCGACGAACGAATCTTCTTTGAACTGCCTCTATGCGGTCGGTCCAAATACTGCTATACGGGCACCAGACAACAACCGCGGATTCCAGGATCGAACGTACTAGTGCGCAGAACATGCACATCGGGTCTCGAAATCCGTCGGCGATTTTGAAGATGAACCCCAGGTGTTTGTTCGCCCTAGAAATTACATCCTCGTAAAGCATCCGAAACGAAAGCCCGCTATCCAGTATTACGCCCAAATCTTTGACTTTGCAGACGTGGTCAAGGGTTTGACCAGACAACCTGTAGCGCAAGTTGATTGGCTGAAGTTTTCTACAAAACGTCATGATATTAAATTTAGCAACGCACAATGTTAAAAGGTCTTGGTTGCTCTAATCGTCAAATAAATCCAGCAAATGCTGCAACTTCTGGCAATCTTCGAGACATGATATTATCATGAATATTTTCACGTCGTCCGCAAAGAGCCGCGAACCAGGTGGTAGAATAGTCGTAACGATGTTAATGAAGAGTGAGGACAATATCGGACCAAGGTTATAATAGAGAGACTATTGCCTTGTTCTGACGATAGACACTCAAGTAATAGACCGGACAACGTGCCGCTATGTTGTATCCAAAACGAACATTTCCCATACGATTTGACAGTTGTTTTGGATACATCAACTGTGCCAGACTCATGCCTTGTTCAGACTACAGAGTTATAACATGTTAACGGTTGTCAAATAATTCCAACAAGAAATTCGTCATCAAGATAGGCTTATAACATGTTATAACTCTGCAGTCTGAACAAGGCATCACGTTGTCCGGTCTATTACTTGAGTATATTAGAGTCCCTATAAAATTTCTAGGGACTCTAGAGTATATAGTTCTGACGACAAAGTTATAACATGTTAACGGTTGTCAAATAATTTTAACAAAGAATTCGTAATCAAGCTAGGCTTATAACTTGTTATAACTGCACAGTCTGGTCAGTGTTTATGTCTTGTTCGTACTACATAGTTATAACATGTTTATTATGTACTTCAGAGTTTATGCTATCAGTTTATGCTTATCAGCTTCTGGTGGTGAATACGGGAACCGTAAAAGTGATGAGAGATGAGATGCGATTTAAAATTTGTTCACTGCATAAGAATCCCATCGTTCCCATGTACATCATAGAGTACCCCTTTATTTCGCTTTTCAGTCTTTGTTTTTGTTTTTCTTTGCTTATATATTTTGATAGAATATTCTAGGGGTTGTTCGTTGATACAAAAATTACCGGAACTTGTTAAATTTTACCGAAATCCGTTAAATCAGATTACCGAACGTTCAGCTGTTGAAAGTTCGGTAAAAAGTTTCTAAGTGTGACGAAATGTAAATAATAGTGTAGTTTTTAATTGTTATGTTATGTATTCTCCGTGCGTGGAGTAACGATTATGATGTAGAAGGAGATGTTCGCTCATCACCATGAGGCACCAAGAGTGAACATTAATGTTTTCTGCTAGAATGAAAGATATGAAGAGAAAGTGTTGAAAGTTCCGTCATTGTGCGGCAGGTTGGAAATAGAACAGATGGTTTGAAAATTGAGCGAAAGGGCATGTGTACAGTGGTACTCGAACCAAAGACGTCAACTTTTGCCTAACATCCCACTGCGGGGTAGGTCGAACCACGGACAAGTCCGCCACTTCAACAGGCCAACAGCCTGAGCCAAAATCTATCTATATTTTCTCCCTGACCATCCATCCCCTGATTAAAATTATCTCTGTGAAGAAAATGATGTTTTCACTCTTTGTGATCAATTTATGTCACTAAGGCTTTATATCACCATCGACATATACAGGAATGTGAGGAAAGATTTTTCGTTCTTTCTTTATTATAGTGCCTTTCAGCCTTTGGTGGGTTCGGTACTTAAGTGGGGCAAGATAGCCACCCTGGGTTTTGACGGTTTATTTGCATGGTTACAAACTAACCACAAGGAACAAACAAGGAATAGAAATAAAAAATAAATGGATTTATTCCAAATTACTATTGCAATATCTGAATTCTTCCAACCTTGATCGGTCTGTACTTTTCCATTTAGATTTTTTTTTTATTGAAAACAAATGCAAATCTGTATCTAGTTCGAAATAACTTTGTCATCTCAAGCCACAAATCTTCCTATTCTGCTATACCCAAACCGTACCACCCACGAAACCGGAAATTTATTGCTCGTGTGCTGAAGGCCGTATCGCGCTATAAACATTATCATAATGCAAACGATCACTACAGCAGCAGCAACAACAACAACCACGTTGGAATAGATTTATGAAGTGAAAGCAAACCAGTAATACACCCAACTTACTGCGATCGGAATCCGGCTGTACCGTACTGAACATCCTTCTGAGTGTCCCGCTTTTGGTGGTACTCCCGTGCAAATGCATACACCTGGCGCAAGTTGAACGTCATTTTCTCGGCTTAACACAAATTAGACAAAAATGCTTCTGGAAATCCGTGAAACGAAGGGAATGTGAGTTCCTCCTATCGAACGATGATACTAAAATGCAAGCACGCTTTGATAACACAGAAGCTGACTCAAATCAAGGAATGCAACTGCAACAGCACTCCACCAACGTCAGCAGATTTCGACTGGGCAGAGCCGGTGATTATTGTTGATAGGACCGATTGCACGGAGCTTGTGGCTGTCAGAAACGCTAGCTGGTGCTAGCCACCGATAAAGTGTTTACTGAGCTTTACACCAAAAACGAAAGGTTGACATTTGTCAAAAATTGATCCGATTTTGAGTGAGCGACTTCTTGGCCAGACATCCCGGAGAGTTTATCGAGCGCTGGAAAATTGTTTTAAAACTAGTTTTGTTCAAAAAGTCACCATTATAAGCCGAGAAAACTTGTCATACAATAATGTCGCTTGTATGCAGTAGTAAGTATTTACCTATTTAGATAGACCGTTACAAAAAAGGAATCAATAAACAAACGCCGCAAGTCGGAGTACAGGTTATGTTTAATGGGAGTACAAATTATAAACATTTTTATTATTGCAGTATCGAATGAAGTGCCGGAACACCCGGTGGTGTCCCCCAGATCCGGAGCAATATTCGAGAAGCGTTTGATCGAAAAATACATCGTCGAAAATGAGTGCGATCCAATCAATGGCGAACCGCTAAAGGCAGAAGAACTAATAGAAATCAAAAGTAAGTAAAATCTTCCGGCTCTGAGTTAATTGATCTGTACGCTTCTTGTTGGGTTTCAGCCCCACCAATCGTCCGCCCCAAACCACCAAGTGCGACAAGTATTCCGGCGACACTGAAAATGATGCAGGATGAATGGGACGCACTTATGCTGCATGCATTTACCCAAAGACAGCAGTTACAAACAGCTCGGCAAGAATTGTCTCACGCCTTGTACCAACACGATGCAGCCTGCCGTGTAATTGCGCGTCTCAACAAGGAAGTTGCTGCCGCTCGAGAGGCTTTGGCCACTCTTAAACCACAAACCGGTATCACTTCAATCCAATCGATCCCACAACCGATGATTGCCGCAGATGCAGGTGGCATGAGCTCACAACCAATCGAACAGGCTGGTATGAGTGCTGAAGTTATCCAGAAACTACAGGACAAAGCCACCGTTCTGACACAGGAACGAAAAAAGAAAGGTCGTACGGTACCAGAGGAGCTGGTCAGTGCGGAAAAGATTCGTGGTTTTCTCACACTGGCTTCCTATCCGGGTATCCATTCTGCGAGTGTTCCCGGTATCTTGGCATTGGATATTAACCATTCCGATCAAAGTAAGATTCTAACGGGAGGAAATGACAAAAATGCCGCTGTATTCAACAAAGATAACGAGCAGATTGTTGCTATATTGAAGGGACACACCAAGAAGGTTACGAAGGTAATCTTCCATCCGGAAGACGACACCGTCATAACGGCCTCTCCAGATGCTAGCATTCGTATTTGGAACGTTCCCACCTCACAGACACAGTTGCTACTTCGCTGTCACGATGGTCCTGTGACTGGCCTCTCGCTTCATCCGACGGGCGATTATGTCCTCTCCACTTCTTTCGACAAGCACTGGGCATTTTCGGATATCCGCACAGGGCGCTTGTTAACAAAAGTTCCCGATCCTACTGACATCGGTCTGACAACGGCACAGTTTCATCCGGACGGTTTAATTTTTGGCACAGGGACCGAAGATTCCCAGGTGAAGATTTGGGATTTAAAAGAGCAAAGCAACGTTGCCAACTTCCCGGGTCATACAGGACCGATCACGGCGATTTCCTTCTCAGAAAACGGTTATTATCTGGCCACGGCCGCTGATGACGCCTGCATAAAGTTGTGGGATTTGCGGAAGCTGAAGAATTTCAAAACGATTACATTGGACGAAGGCTACGAAGTGAAGGATCTATGCTTTGATCAAAGCGGAACGTATTTGGCTATTGCAGGAACGGATATAAGGTAAGAATGATGAGTTAAAATGTAAAAAGGCAAGGTATGACATGTATCTTTTCAGGGTTTATCTGTGCAAGCAATGGCAAGAGTTGAAGGTGTTCAATGACCACACCGCTCTAGCAACGGGGGTCCGATTCGGCAAGCACGCACAGTACGTCGCTTCAACTAGTATGGATCGTACGCTGAAACTGTACGGAATCGAGTAGGGTCGTCTAGGTTTAAGTTAGTAAGCACTACTTACAGTAAGTTATTTTTATTCATGAAATTTTCTCTAGAAATTAGTTTTGTTCGGACCCCATTTCGCTGATGAAGCGTCTTATGTGACAAAATACACTGGCACCACTTGTGAATGATGACGAACATAGCATCTTTATAATTTTGAAAAGAACAGTCCTGGTGGAAAAACCGGCTTGCCTAAGGTTCGAGTTCGAAGACTTTCATTAATCGGCGGCTGAGCTCCCTCGTTGTCTTTTTCTAACTTTGCCATAGAACAAACTTATGTTAAAAGTTCTAGAGCCTGAACACTAAGAAAATTTTACAGTATTCGATAACTTTTTACTTAGCTTTCAACAGCTGAAAGTTCGGTAATCCGATTTACCGGATTTCGGTGAAATTTCAAAGCTATCTTTAAAAAAATTACCGGAATTTGTAAAATTTTACCTAAAACCGTTAAATCTGATTACCGAACGATCAGCTGTTGAAAGTTCGGGAAAAAATTACCGAATACTGTAAAAAATTTAAGTGTGTAAATAAGGCGAGTTAGATAATTGACAGTTCAGGGAGCTTGTTTACAAGGTGTTATAATTTGAACCGCTCAATCGAAAGTTTCCATTGATTTTTTCCGGATTCTGTACGATTAGATTCAGGAATGATGTAAAAATTAGCATTGGTGTCTGTTTTCCTGAAATTTTACTTCAATCGTAATAAATTTAGAAAAAGAAACAAAATCTCAAACCGATCCTTCCGAAAATATAGTCCACGCTCCCTGATCTGTCAACACTTCATTGATGACGCCATCGTGCAGTGATCTATAGATCATTTCACGAAGGCGTCATCAATGCAGTTTTGACAGTTCAGGGAGCTTGTTTACGTGGACTTAGAATATTTTCGGTAAGATCGGTTTGAGATTTGTGCTCAAATTTGTTGCGATTGAATTAAACTGCCGGAAAACAGACACCAGTAATTTCACATCATTTCCGAATCTAATAGTACAGAATCCGGATAAAGCCAATGAAAAAATTCGTTGGAGCGGTCCAAATTCTAACACCTTGTAAACAAGCTCCCTGAACTGTCAAAAAAGTGAGGTTAATAGATTCGGTGCAATGATCTATAGGCTTAACGTCGCGCACGGTGTCGTTGTTTGTTTACCGCGGACAATGAAGGAGTACCGCGACGTCGTAGTAAAGTTGTTTGCGAGAGGTGAGCGACCCGGCGGTTGAAAGCCCACGGGATGAAGTGGAATTTCATCTAAACCACCATCTCATTGGTACCGGGAGAGGGGTTGGCCATAGACCGAGCGAGAAATGAACTGCTTGATCCGGAAGACCGCTGCTGACCTGGATGTGTCGATCGGGACTGCCCAAACCATTATGACGATGGACCAAGGACACAAGCCGTAGAAGAAACAAGGTTCACGGGGTAATGGAGGCTACACCGAAGACGAGGCTAGACAGAGCCAAGCTGATACTTTCGCGGCACGCAGGTCAGGAATTCGTGTATCCCCCCGTCCCACATAAACACCCTGCGGTTTCAGAGCACCGCGTCGGTGATGGTTTGAGGGGCAATATCCAGACGTGGGGAGCTCCCACTAGTGTTTATCGGTTAGCTAATATGTATTTTCGCTTTTTTAACACATTTGCTCACGATATTGCTAAACAATCAAAATAAGTGCGCAATGGAAAAATCCAGGCAACGCAAAAGTGAGGTTAAACGTCGTAGATGGCGCTAGTTTAAAATGGATTTTCGAGCTGTCTAAGCGAAGTAATTGGTGATAAAAAGTTAAGAAAATCTACGATAATGACCTTACTGACCAATTCCATACAGTTTGAAAAATAGCCAGAAAGTTACACCGCCGGCATCGGTGGTGTAGTGGTAAACGTGACTGCTAGAATAGAACTTAGAATATTTTAGGTAAGATCGGTTTGAAATTTTGTGCTCTTTATTTATTATGATTGATGTAAAATTGCAGCAAAACACTCACCAGTGCTAATTTTTACATCATTTCCTGAATCTAATAGTACAGAATCCGGAAAAAGCGTATGCAAATTTTCGATTGAGCGGTTCTAATTCTAACACCTTGTAAACAAGCTCCCTGAACTGTCAAAAAAGTGAGATTAGTACATTCGGTGCAATGATCTATGGGGCCCACAGTTACCCACACCGAAGCGGCAATTTTGTAACAGGGTCAATGTAGTGAATGCACAGAGAACAGACATCCAAGCTAGAGTGCCCTTCGTGTGTTAATTTCTGTAACTGCCTTTTTAAAATTACAGCTTGTTTCCGTTAGTTTTGGCGATTCGTATCTTGATGGCGCCACCTGCGCGCCTTGAGATTTGATAGGCTGTCAATTTTAGTTTGGTGAAACCTAGACTAGGCGGCGCTGATTTTCCAACGGTTTGCTTTTGAAAATTTACACAGTAAATTGAGAAAAAAATGTTCGAGCCTGGATGTCTGTTCTCTGTGGTGAATACTTACAAGTAAATACCCAAAAAGATGCAAAAAGACTGTTTGTTATGTGGCCCTGGAAACGAAACCGGGGCTGTGAATTAGTTTTATCACGATACTGGCGTTTCCTCCAAAGCGATAAGCACTATGCTTCGTCAACGACGTTTTCGAATGGAGTGAAGGCGAAGCTTCCCGACTGGCTTTAGACTGAAGAGCTAGCCAAGACGCCGTGACCGAGTAAACTAGCTTTATAGCGATGTGAAGTGGCGGCGGTATTATCCAAACTATTTAGGGAATAGCTTGAGGTTTTGGGTTATCATTCATTAACGGGGTAGTCCGTTCTCACTTTGTGTAATGATCTTTTTCGTTTTTTGTTGTTCTGAATGTATAGATGTTAATATATATCTGTGAAGTTTTTGATAAACTTTGAATTAACAATGAAAAATAAGCTCTAACGCTAATGAGAATGATTTTAAAAAAATCAAACTAATCATTAAATTATCCGCATATTCACTCAAATTCAAAATTTACTGTTTAATTTATTAATTGATTTATTATTCTTTTTTTTATTGGAGCAATACAAAATATAATTTGAATACTAATATTATTGTTTTATCAACAAGAAAATATTGTAAATTTAACAATGATCAACAGCATTTTTTATTTTGATTAAAAAATAAGTTGTTCGGTTTATTTTTTCTGCGTATATGTATATGTGTATGTTTTGGTTACTCTTGATGAATTCGGATTCATCATGATCTCCGAGCTGATATACTTCCTTCGAAAGCGGAGTTGAAACAAATCAACTCCTGGGAACCATAAATAAGATAAACATAAATAAATAAATACTGTAAACGTCCTCTATGAACAGGTAAGTTCATTGCTTTCAGTGGATGATCCGCTTATGTATGCGATGTATCGCGGGGGAATTTATACGCGCATCTTGAGGAGCAATATTTTACAAGAAGATCCAAGTTAGTATACTAACCTAACAAGTAAGCATGAGGCTGTAATAGCATGCATATATAGAGCGAATGCATTACGTCTAGTGCATCATTGAAGTTGGATTAAAGCTGTAAAGGGCCCCACTTAGATCGAACTAATGCTATATCTTTTGTAATGCCATAATACATTGCTAATGTAGCATTATTGCATTGGTAATGCATCACTACATTCTTAAGCTAAACTAACGCTTCATTACTTGAAAACTGTTGAATTGATGCGACCCTGAAACTTTCAGTAGAATTTAATAAAAAATTATAAAAAATACACATACTAATGGAATCACAAGTATTACCATGCATATGAGTTCCATTGCACTAACAAATGAATTTCACAAGGTTATACAATGAAACTTATTAGGCTTAGTGACGTTTATCGCACGCACACTATACCGCCATTTAGGCCAAAGGAGTGCAAGTAAGAAACGAAATCATTTGGAGAAAAACAAACCATCATTCCTCTGCGTGCACTAGAAAGAGAAAGGTGATTAAACGTCAAAATGCCTAACATGGTTTCCTTAGGCAAACCATTAGAAGTGGTTGTGACAACAATCATATAGCATTTCATAAGGTAATGTTATGAAATTTAAACCGTTTGTTTGTGACCAACTTTTATAAGGTTATTTAATGAACATTAGAAGGTTTTTTGAACTAGTGCTGCATTGCACACAATGCTATAGACTCTGATTAGTACGTTAAAAAAAGGTTAGTTGCCGTCCTATGTGATTTTCAAATAAAATAAATTTAAAAAAAATATTATAAAAATGTGTTCCGAGAAAAATATGATAGTCAGTATTACCATTATTGTGGGTTAGGATAACTATGGCAGTTACTACTAGAATAATGATTTTTAACCGACCATGATCATGATCAAAACAACCATCAAAAATAGTTGATCCAAAATTCACTATAATGTAGGAATAATCTTTGATACCACGACCACAGTCACGAATGCCATGGACGTGGTGAATTTGACAGTTTTCATGGTTATTGTAACCATTATATGCAATAGTCATCGTTACCATGATTTAATTGTCGATACAACTATGGAATTATTTTCAGTGTACTCTCTGTAGATTTTACTGTCGATAGTTTCTGAAGGGCTGTATTAGAACCGGCACAAATTTTCACTGTAAATGTCATTCTCTTCCACATGATGGATGTAAACGATCGGAAGGCGTTTTAGAATACATTGAGGGCCGGTGCCAAAAAATTGTGAATTTAATTCGTCTCAGATATTAAACAGACAAATTTCCAAAAAACAATTATGTTTCGGACAATGTTAGTGGCACGCAGTACACTAAGTGTAGCTTATAGATTCCTTAATGCTACGCAAGTGTGGAGACCGGTGGTTCAAAATATTTCACCTGTCTTGGCGTGCCGACGAAGTTACGCAAATCTGGTCGACAACAAAGAAGCAACACCAAATCTCGCTGAGGATTCCGATAGCGACGAAACCCTGAAGATTGATCCGGAAAAGAAGCGTAAAATCCTTGAGCTGGAAATGGAAGTGATGCGTCAGGAGGGTCGCAAAGTTCCCACTCCGAGCAAGATCAAGCACGACCACTGGCAGCATTTGCTTGCACTGAAATCTAGAAATCAGCGTCGGCAATATTATCTGTATCTGTGGAACACAGAGATGGCAAAGGAGAGTGAGCTGGTGAAAAAGGAACAAAGGAAGCTGGAAATTGCCAAGCGGAAGGAGGAACTGATTAAAGCAAATGCGGAGAATGACCATCTAGTATACGGACTCTTTCATAATACAATGTTCCTTAGGATTTACGATTCCACGATGGATCATTGGCACAATAATAAGTATGGTTGTTGTTGCCGGCATTATTCATGGTTTGTTAAATATAATTCTGTTGTTCTAGATTGATCCAAGCTATGCAGTTTGGACAGAATATTGTGATTGACTGCTCCTATGACGATTATATGAATGACCAGGAAATGAAGAATACGGCCAAGCAACTGACGCTGTGTTTCGCTTTGAATCGAACACACAACGAACCTTTTAACATACACCACTGCAATGCAAATTTCAGGAAAACCACGATGAAGACACTGGAGAAGAGCTTAGTACAAATTCACGATGCTTCCTTCCCGTTTAACATAACCGAGAAGAGCTATCTGGATTTGTTCCCCAAAGAGAGATTGGTCTATTTGACACCGCATTGCAGAAACGATCTGGAAGAATTCAATCCGGATGATATCTATATTGTCGGAGCCATGGTGGATAAATCATCCCAGGAAGCTGTTTCGTTGGGAAAAGCTAAGAAGCAGGGCTTGCGAATGGCTCGATTGCCGTTGGATAGGTACTTTCAGTTCAAAAGTGGAAAATCGTTAACGATCGATCAGATGATTCAGATTTGTCTGGAACTGAAATCGTCGAACGACTTTGAGAAGGCTTTCCAGCATGTTCCTCGGAGGAAAATCGTTCCGTTGGACGATCAGCAGCTTGAAGCGCATCAACGATTGAAAGAA
Organism: Aedes japonicus; assembly: GCA_034211315.2. Classification (NCBI taxonomy): domain Eukaryota; kingdom Metazoa; phylum Arthropoda; class Insecta; order Diptera; family Culicidae; genus Aedes; species Aedes japonicus. The sequence continues at coordinate 85,912 of JASCZW010002799.1, read as the reverse complement.
AAGAAGCTTTTAGGGAAGTTCAAGTTTAGCATGGGTAACTTTTCGGATCGAAAATACAAGAAGCGATAAAAGTGATTCCGGGTACCTACAGAATGTTTGGATTCTGTATATTAAGAGTGTTAGGGTAGGATGTTGATCATAGAAATAATAAAACTTCAACTAGCTTTAACAGAGTGTGTTTAGTTTCGTCGTCTTCGCGTTCGACTAATACGCCAGGCGTTCGGTTCTTCGTACTTGTTGTAAAGGGGTTCGAGGCGTTGGTTCTTCTTAAATTTGCTCAACTTAGTTGGATCAGAAAAGCGGAAGAAAGCAGGTGCAAACTCGACCAGCCATTTCGGATCGATGGTTGTTACTTCACGCATGTATTCCTTTGTCGTTTGTACTAGCTCGTGGTAGACGACCCTGAAAAATTCAATTGAACTTAAATGAGTACCAATAAAGTGCACGAGCATGATGAATTATCACTTACCACTCTGGCTGCCGGTTGAAGAGGGCACTGGAGGGATGAATGTATACCACCTGCGAATCTACCAACGTTCGGTAGCCTTCTTGAGGATCCTTTTTGGCAGCATTTCGGAAGAATCCGGAACAAATTGTTTTCTGTACCCGCACCGTGTTCTTTCCAGCGGAAACTACATCAAGTTTGTGTCTGTCCATGATTCCCAGCAACTGTTTCCGTACATCCTGTGCTCGCTTTAGTGTTCTTATCTGTACGAAATTTTCGTAGCACCACGCGTTGGAGAATTTATTATTCTTCCAGCTGTTGTATACTGCCAGCAAAGTCAAGTGGTCTCCCTCGATCTGGTTGAACTTGGCCTTTTTCTGATCGGCTAACGCTTGCTTGTCTTTCGGTCTATAGAACACATTCTGAACCGAAAGCATCGACACGATCGTCAAAATCTCATCCGAACATTGCAACGCCACGGACATGATAAGCATCTTGGACAAATTCGGTTCCAGTGGGAACTCAGCCATGCGGCGACCTAATCGAGTCAGTAGACCTTCATTGTCCAACGCCGATAGTGAATGCAGCTGTTCCAAGGCCATCACCAAAGATTCGACTGGTGGGGCATCCATGAAATCAAAATGCAACAAATCATTGATCCCCATGGTTTTGAGTTGAAGTACCGTGGTGGCCAAATTGGTACGTTGAATTTCTGGTACCGGAGTGGGAAGCATCTCATCTCGATAGGCTCGTTCCGTATACAATCGGTAGGCTTTTCCTGGCCCAGTTCGGCCAGCTCGTCCAGCTCTCTGCTTGGCAGCAGCTTGGGAAATTGGCGTGACCACCAGTGAATCCATTCCCGTTTTGGAATTGTATACCTTCTGCTTGACGAAACCAGGATCGACCACGTAGTAGATGCCGTCTATGGTTAGGGACGTTTCGGCGATATTCGTTGCAATAACGACCTTTCGGCTGCCAGGTGGGGCCGGGTCGAAGATGCGAGTTTGCATTTCCGACGGAAGCGCTGAGTACACGGGGAGGATAATCAATTCCGGTACGTCCGGACCAAGCGATTTCATTCTTTCATAAAGAATCTCGCAAGCAGTATCAATCTCCTCTTGACCCGTGAGGAAAAGCAGAATATCTCCCGGGGGTTCACGTAGGTGGATTTGCATAACCTGTAAATGAAGAAGTAATTATGTATTCACATTTTACATCCACACAAATTTCTACAAAGAACACACAAAGCCATCATCATAATTGCACTTTCACCAAACTTACCGTTATCAGCGAGGCGTCCAGATAATCCGTCTCCGGTTCCTTAGTGTACAACATCTCGACGGGGAACGTTCTGCCTGGGATGGTGAAGATAGGTGCTTCGAAGAAGTATTGTGAAAACTTCACCGCATCCAAGGTGGCCGAGGTTACGATCAGCTTCAGCTCTGGCCGTCTCTGCACGGCTTGCTTCAGCAGTCCAAACAACACATCAGTGTGGATCGTCCGTTCGTGCGCTTCGTCCAACATAATCACCGAGTAGGACTTTAAATCCAAATCAACCAAACATTCTCGCAGCAACATACCGTCCGTCATGTATTTGATCACCGTTTCCTGACTGGTGCAATCTTCGAAACGAATAGTGTAACCCACTTCCTGCCCCAAACGACAACCGTACTCTTCGGCGACTCGCTTGGCCACCGACATGGCAGCGACACGACGGGGTTGCGTACACCCAATCTTGCCCCGTGCAATAAAACCACATTCTGCCAAATATTGAGTAATCTGCGTCGTCTTACCCGAGCCGGTCTCACCAATGACAATTAGCATTTGGTTGTCCGTTACTGCTTTGATTAAATCATCTCTAAGCTTGTAGATTGGAAGTGATTGTCGCTGTTCAACCAAGCTCATATCAGTCTTTTTACCGTAGGACGATTTCTTACCACCGATAATAGCTTTCTTCCACTCGGGCACATCTTGCATTGTCATTCCAACACCACGTACGTTCGCAGCCAGCGCTCGAGTGTCCTCTTCCGGCAACGGATCAATCCAATTTTTGTTCATATTGGTTGGTACTGAATCCATTTCCTGCTCTCGTTGAAGCATTTTCACCTCTCTCCTTTCTTTGGCCAAGGCAGACTGCATCATAGCTGCTTGCGCCAACGAACCATCCGGATTTTTGACAATTCTCACCGGAGATAAGTCATGTAAAGCTCTTCCATGTCCTTGCAGGAAAGGTGGCTCGTCTTCAACAATTTCGATTTCAATGTCAGCTTCACTATCTTCGTCTTTCGGAAGCAATCCAGTTTCCTCATCGAAATCAGGCATTTCACTGCGATCTATTACTCCGGACGAGATCATTTGCTTTATTTCCCAACGTTCCGGGCTGGAAATACGAGTGACCTTCTTCCTCGAATTCTCCTCTATAGATTCTACATTGTCCTGTAAATTGAGCATCGATGGAACATTCATCGGGCGGTCCGGATTTCTGTTTGCCAGGTCACTGTTTTCCTGGAGATGAGCATGCGATAAAGGATTCAAATCTTGACCCGTGTGCTGGTCCACATCCTTCATACAGAGGGAAATCTTTTGCCCCGCAATAGAAATAACTTTCACCCTAACAGAATCTCCTCGGTTGACCACATCCGATACATTGTTTACACGCCCTTCTGATGAAAGCTGGGATATATGTACCAACCCTTCCTTCTTCCGTCGGAAATTTGACAACTGAACGAAGCATCCGAATGCTACGATATTCACTACCTTTCCTTCGTAAATTTTCCCCGGTTCTGGTTCTTCCGACATTGGTGCCGGACGGCGAAATTCTTTCGAGTTGGAAACGCTTCTACGATGCCTGTTTCGATCATTTGATTTACTACGGCTCCTCCTAGATCGGCGATCTCGTTCATGGTCTCTGCTCCGGCTTCTTCGCCGTCTCTCCTTATCCCTTGATCTTGACCTATGTCGAGATCTGGACCTTCTTCTGCGATCTCGATCCCGAGACTTACTACGCTTTCTTTCCCTCGACCTGCTGCGCTTCCTCTCTTTGGATCTGCTTCGCTTCCTTTCCCTAGACCTGCTCCGCTTCCTTTCCCTAGACCTGCTCCGCTTCCTTTCTCTTGACCTGCTTCGCTTCCTTTCTCTTGACCTGCTCCTCCTATCATCTCGTTCTACTTTCGAAGATGATGGGGCCAAATCCTCGAGCTCAGCAAACATATTTTCCACCTCCTGTTGTTGCCGAGACTTTTTGCTCTCCCCCTTAGAAGACGTAGACGGTGCCATGCTTTCCAACTCGGCAAACATATCATCCACAACATTCGGAACTAAAATTTTCTTCTTTTTGTCACTTTTTTCATCAACCTCATCATCTTCTTCTTCATCCACATCTGATTCAAATCCCTTTTTAGAATTAGGAATGGCCAATCCGGGAAACTTAAGTGCTAATCCTCCAACTCGATCGTCATCCTCAAACCCCACAGAACTGCTGCCAATGCCTCCTCCTCCTTTGGGAGGCTTCATCAGCTGGATGATGCGCAAAAGATTCGAGGTGAACGATTCAGCAAACTCGGCCCCATTTTCCGCCAGAACACGTTTGAATCCTTCTAAGGATGGATTTTTCTCCGCCAAGTCTACGATAAATTCGGCTACAAGTGGAGATGCAGTTACAGTGGAGCCATTTCTGGGGAATGAGCACAGTATCATAGAGTACTCACCTAAATCTTTATCGTTCAGTCCGAGATGGTTCTCCAATTCTGTGCAAATTTTTGACACCAACGAGAGGTGCTCGAGCTGCTCGAGTTCATCCATTTTAGGATTATTAGTTAATATTTTCTTTAAATTTATTAGTTTTCTCTAAAAACTGGAGAACGCGTAGATCGTTATTCGTTTGGCTGTGCTCGATTTGTTTACGGTTTTTGACAGCTTGCGGATGCGGTATTCGTCTCTATTTCATCCCGGGAATTCCACCTTTCATACCCCTTTAGAAAATGTTACAATAGGCTACACTGAAAAGAAATCAACTAAGCTACACGCAAATGAAATCCGATGTAGAAACTACCATTTCGAGGGTTGGACGCTAAGATAAGATTACCGTAAATACGGTTTCAATTTTACCGAAAATTAGGTTTTGGTAGCAAAACCTAAAGTATCGGTATAACTTACCGAAACAAAACGTTTGATTTTACTTATTTTGTCAGTAAAGTGGATTTACAGATTTTATCGTTATATTTTACCTAAATTTGGTTAAAAATGTTCTCATTGAGCTGCAAGCACTTTCGGTAAAAATTACCGTACAAAAATAAGTAATTATTAATGATTTTCCCGGTTTTCCAGCAATACCGAAATTTCGGTAATCCATGTTTACCGATAATTTCAGTATGTGCACTTTTGTGCGGTTTTCGGTATGTTTTACCGAATTTTCCGTTTTCTTGTCTTAGCGTGTAAGTTAAGCGCAAACACCAACAATTTTCATCTGACTATAAATGCGTTTGATGGTGGGGTTGATATTACCATGAGACCTGTAAAATATACCACAAATATTGAAGGCTGTACCATAAACGTAGTAAATTTGGCTGAAATTTCATGGTAGTTTTGAAAATAGGCATAGTTGCATGGGGTAGTTCGCTTAGCACACTTTTCTCCAGTGCTATTTTTTTTTGAGTGTGTCTACAAGCTTTGCAAAGATCTGCGAATGTGCTTGAGCAGCCGATATGTTGACAACACAAATTTTAATTTTCTGCTGAGCCTGGCAACTAGGCAATGCAGTTTGGCAAGGTTGCTGGTTTCATATTTACTATAAGCTCAACTGTCAAAAGTGTTCCTCAGTGTGCCACACATGTGGTATGGATTGAAAATCGAAGTGCCACAGCTATTAAACTTATTCGTCTTGTGTGTAAGACATCATGGCTGGAACACTGTTCTAAGCGACTTACCCTTGCATCATAGACTAACTCTAAGACCAGTAGGTCCCGAACAAATACGATTTTTTTCTTGGCTCAGTCAGTACTAGCACATCGGTCCCAAACTTAATAATGCGCCCCTTATAATGAACTCACACGAACACACTCTCAAATATTCTGTCAAATTAACACAGCAAATCAAAACAAAGGCGCAAATATGTACAGCAAGGTGCTGACTTCAAGGTGTACTTCGGACCAAGGGGTTCTACAACAGTGAAACAATTTCAAATAGCTAGTTGCATATTGATTGTTGCTTGCATGGTTGGGTAAAATGATTTTTTTTTCACTGTACTACTGCACGCTATTTCTCAACAACCCAAATTTGAGTAAGATGTACTCAAATTCGTCGGAAATATGGCTATCCAAAATTGAGTAGTGGTAAGATGACAAATAGTCAATATCGGCTTGAATCGGATCGATGTTTACTAATTGTCAACGTGTTACTCCTTACCATCTTTACTCACTTTTGGGTAGCTATACTTCCGACGAATTTGAGTCCATCGTACTCAAATTTGGGTTGTTTAGAAATAGCGTGTGGAAACACATGTCTCGACCAACAATAGAATAGGGCCTATCAACAAAGCTCGCCTAATCAATCCACCACGGTCATTTCGAAGAAGAAAAGTTCCCCTATCCGATAAAATTGGAGGCTTCCCTTTGTGCCACGAGAAATTTACGGAAGAAGCCATTGTTTACGTTTGTCAGTTAAGAGCTAATGAAAAATCTTTGTCGAAATACTTCTGAGCCCTTTTTCTCGCAAGCCGTACACTGATAAAAGCAATGATAATATCTATGTGTCCGACACATGAATTTTTGCAATGTAATCAGCCAATGATAACTATTTGTAACCACACATACTTCCTATGTATACACATAACCACTAAGTGTGGCCACACATACTTTTCATTTGTCATATAAACTTTATTTGTGTTTCTCAGAGGGTGAACACATCAATATTATGTGGAATTTTCCATGGATTTTTGCCAATAAAAAAGTGTGTGGATTATTTTACGTGTACACTGTTGAAAAAAACCTAACGAAGTTCATTCTAAAACCTCATGATATTTAGCCACAAGGAATCAGCTTAAATATCATAAGTTTACCTTATGAGACATGTTGTTTGTTATCTACAATCTTTTAAATACGATAGTTGTATGATTTTCAACACATAGCTTTATGAAATACATAGTTGTGAATTATGCCAACTTTTGCCGGTGCGTTTGTAAGGGACCGTCCATTAATTACGTCACGAAACCCACCCTCCATGCCACTTTTTTTGCATGGATCTTCAATTTTCTTTGTATGGATCGTCACGTTTTCCCAAACCACCCTCCCTCCTACCAAGTGACATAATTAATGAACCTTACCTAATGTAATGTTTTTTTAAAGTATTTCTCTTCGAAATTAATTATTGTTATCACGGAGAAAAAAGTATAATTCAATCAATAATAATTCATCTAAAATCAACTATACTTTTGCATTGATTTTTCGATAACCTATGTGCATGATTGTAACAATCATACATTTCAAGTTGATTTAACTAATGTATGCTTGAATCAACTTCAGTAAAATATGGTTGATTCAACTATACAATAATTAGGTCGAAAAAAAGTATTGTTGATATTTTAACAGTCGGCTGCTAAATTCAATCATGGTTGTAGTTGAAACAACTTAATAACAATAGTTGGTTTGAATATGCCAAGGGTCAGCTCAATTTTTTTGACAGTGCCGCTAAATTCAACCATGATTGTAGTTGAAACAACTCAATAACAATAGTTGGTTTGAATATGCCAAGGGTCAGCTCAATTTTTTTCTGATTGAGATTTTGTTGATCTTGATCTTTTATAATTTTGATTGTTCCAATAATAAATATGCATAACAATAATATAACGTGCAGTTTATAGATCAGCGCCATTTATTGTGTCAGCTAGTAATTGCGGGGGCTGGAGAGCCTCTGCTTATTCACGCTCTATGATCTTAAGAGCTTTGTTTCAATACTGCATAGTCATTTGCTGAAAAAAAACAAAACTTCTTAGTACAGTAATCGAATTATTACAAAAAATACTCACCAATGAAAACCTCAATTGCTGATGCTGTTGCCTGGAGTGATTTCAGCAATTCAATTAATTCCTCAATATGCATCACAACTTCTGAACTTGAAAGCGAATTGAAAACTATAGTATACACTGGTTGGAATTATAACATTTTTGTTTTGATTTAACCCTATGACAGATGTGTAAAAATGATGGCTCTATTAACTATGAAGTATGGTTGATTCAATTCAAAAAATACTTTGAGCTAAACATTATTTGTGGTTGAAACAAAAGTGTGTCTATTATAGGGATCAACTATCGAGATAGTTATTTCAATCGCTCGTCATTTCTTTCCGTGATTCCTAACTTTGATCACAATAAATGAAGAAATCAGCATCAATATTTGATTAGGGCGAATTTGCTTTTGTAAACAAACACTTAATCTGCTAATTTATCGGAAGTTAAACACGTTTCCTTCGAATTAAATATATCAGCGGATAGATGTGAAGCTCCTCTTTCTTATAGAGTGCTTAATTTATGCTTGTAGCCTTTTGTTCAAGAGAAAATAACTACGAAAGCCATTGTTTACAAAAGCAGGTTCGCCATAATCTAATGTTGGCGCTGAAATATACATACACTTGTCTTTATTTGCAAATGAAAAAGTACCTCTCTATAATATTGGAAAATTGAGAATCATTATATAACATCGAACTTTTGCCCGTTTCGCTTCTTCATCGCTGACGTTGCATATCAAACCGTGCACCATTAATGATGAAAAATTTCATGTCATACACAAGAAAACCATACTATTTTGATTCCGAAGACCAGCAGTTGTCTTATCTTCTTAGGTGCGAATGAGTGGTTTGAGTATATACATTTCCGATAAAAAATAATTTCGCTTCAGTTTGTTTCATTCGATGATCATGCATAAACCAAATGATTTTAAACTTCCTTTATAAGACGATGGTGAAATTATTTAATTAAAAAAGTTGTATTTTGTTTTGATGAAAATGACATTTGCGATTGAAAGATATCACTACAAGTACTATTCTTAATGTAGATTGACAGATCAAATGTTTGGGATATCACGTAATATAACACATGATATAGCTGCTTTTACATGAATATCAAATAGAAAAAGAAATTCTAGTTTGACACTCGTGGCACTAATTTCACTGGATATTTAAAATTCACTTGATTTTGCACACCATTTTACACTTCCTGAATCGCATGAAAGTTATGTGAATTTCTAGTGGATATTTTCCACTGATAATGTGATTTTTTTTGTGTACTTAGGGAACGTTCAATAATGATGTCACGCAAAAAATGACTTTTTGTAATCCCCCCTGTCACGTATTTTGTATGGACCTTCACATTTTTTTATATGAATTGTCACGTGACATCATTATTGAATCTTCCCTTACACGCTTAACACTAGTACCAACACTGAAAATAACCCTGTAGTAAATAAAACCTTACACTGCAGTTTTTTCTTTTCTTTTTGTTTATGTCACCATGTTCATGCTTTATTTAAGCGTGTTTTATAAATAAATGTAATGTGACCACATTTTTCATTGAAATTTGCAACAATTGTAGTATTTTCCTGACCATTGGCCAAGCTCTGCCTTACTTGGCGCCATTTTGATAATATCATTTTGCTGCCTACTTCCTCTGCGGGTACGTTATTTTACATTTCTCATTGTTTTTTCATCAAATCAAATAAAAAAATCAAGCGGTGTTCCACATGAAGCGGATTATACAACGAGAAAAAAAATGTTTGGTTAAAATTACTCCTTAAAGTGATTTAATTCAGCGAAATGCACGCATAATTATCAGCTGACAAATTTAACACTATTTTTGTAACAACGTTAGCAGACATTTTTCGCCTCGGAAAATCCCAACGAGAGGCAACACGTTTATCGCTACACCATCGGTGCTGTCTATGAGGTTCTCGCCGAGCGATTTCACAAACACTAGTGTGCTGCTTTACACGTATAGGATCGATTTGTTTATTGTTTTCAGCCACCAGATCAACTGTCAAAATGTTCAGGTTGACAACGGTTTGTTTTTTTATTTTCAACCAGCAAAACGATTGTATTAGTGAAACTGTTTTCTAATATTAACGGCCGCAGAAAAGTCTATAGTGCTCTCGGAGAAACCACATAATCAAGACCGAGTGCAAACAATTAAAAACCATTTCTTAGGTATTAACCCAAAACCACATTCCCGGATAAGCCTAATAAACCAAACCCTCTTCAGTTACAGATGACAATTCTGTTTATTGGCGAGCCCCTCGTATGAATGGTTGTCATTCCAATCAAAACAAAAACGCAACCGAAGTAGGTTGATAACAGAATTATCAGTAGATTAGTAAAATAAGTTAAATTCCACTTAAAATGTTACAACCCAAAGTGCTCACATCGGTTCTAGGTCAGGCCAATACCGGTGGAGTCGAAAACACCATGTAAGTGGTTAACATTTGTTCCTGTGTAGCTCATTGACACAAACATTCCTTTGTTACAACAGTCTGTTAACACACGAAGGTGCCCTCCTGGCATTTTCCGGTTACGGCGATCGGGATGCCACTATCACCGCAGCCATAGCCAGCAACGTATGGTCCGCCTATGAGAAGAACGGTCGAAATGCATTCCGGGAAGACCGGCTAAAGTACGTGTTCCTGCAGTGCGAAAACGGAAACGTTATAATCACACAGGTGGCAAATCTACTGCTGTGCCTTTATGCGAGGGATAACGTCGGATTGGGTATCCTGCAGCAGAAGGCGCAGGCGCTTGTTAACTATCTAGAAGGGCCACTGAAGGAGATTGCCACGTCTTAAAGGCTCGAGAGGGGAATAAGCTTGGTGATATGTAAGAGGGGTTTGGGGAAAAATTAAATACACAGATTGATTTATTCGTTGTACGCAAATTGGAACATGCGATATTTTATTGCGTTTGAGAAACACTCTTGTAGCGGATAATGGAGTGGGGAACGTTGATAGAGAAACTGGTCAGTGGCTGCAGTGAATGAGATTTCGCATAGTCTTTAATTTGGGCCGTAAATTGGGAGATTTCATCTCTGCTGAAGGTTGTCAGTTGTCGAGTTTCGAAGCAGATAAGACTGTTCTCGCTGAAAAGCTGATGGAAATCGTCTTTCAAGAATGAAAAATAGTTACTAGCGATGACTACAATGTCGTACTGGCAGCGATGATCTGGCTTGGTTTGAACCTTAAGAAGATCCTCTACAGAGAGGAAGTTGATTTTAACGTTGTTGCATTGAATGAGAGGTTCGTCGTATTTGTAAGCTACAATCGATTCAGTTCGGATTTGATCTTTGTTGAGATTTTTACCTGAGTCGAGCACAAATGAACCATATTGATGAAGTTCATTTACGTCCAATATGTAGTCTTTACGGTTTTGAATCTCGTACATGATTTCAAACACGTTCCTTTCGGTAATATCAGTCGATCGGAAATCATTCACTCCATGTTTGGAATGAGCTAGCTTTTCCTCCGGGCATTTCACCCCAAAGGAAATGTACGGCCCAGTGCTAATGTCGCCTACCATGCCACGGTGCATGAAACCGTCTCCGTCACGGCTCAGTCCAACGACGAAGGTCTTATTCGGATCACTCTGTTCATACTCCGGAAAGGTGAACGCAACACCAGTATCGCGCCAATGTTTGTACTCTTGGGGGCAAATTTGTTTCGCGCCGTTTTCTCTCAGTCGCATGTGCAGGTCCCAGTCGAAGGATCCATTCCGGTGGTCGTACCTGGTGCCCAGCATTGCGCGAACTCTGGCTGCCAAAGAGAATGATGGTGATTTATGAATTATTTAGAAACATGAATACAGCGCAAACAACCAGAAATACGCATAGTCTAATCATCGAACGATTATAAAACGGTAACTTTGAATGTTTATAGTAGGTACTCTGAGAAAAATTTGATGGTCAATTTTACCATTATTGCGGGTTAGAATGGCTATGATAGTATAGTGATTTTCAACCCACTATGATCATGGTCAAAACAACTTTGAAATACGCTCAACTTCGTGACCCGGCCCGTCGAACACTCGACCACTATGCACACGACCATGGCTGGCTTCACACGATACTCCAACGCTTCGTTGCTGTCGATCTCTGCTTTCCGTTCGTCACCGCGCTCGTCGAACACCGGCACTTTCTTGGGGCAGGCTTCGGCTTGTCTCACACACTGCCACTCCCATCGGGTTTTCCGCTCCGCGGAATCCTGTGGCCAACGATTTCTTGACCGTTTTATTTGTTGTGGGCATTCAACCACTTCTCCATTGTCTTGTTTGGATTTTCTTCTTCGGTTCCGCCAACTACGGCATTTTGGTTCTCTACAGCGTTCACAGTACTGACGCTTTCTAGAACTGGATCCGGATCGTCTCTAGATTCTATTCCGCGGTCGGTTGAGCTTACAGCATTATCTGTTTGATGCTGCTCCTTCATCTCGCGCTGAACCTGGAGCTCAAGTTCCTGCATCTACCGCTCTTGCTTCAGCTGCTCTTCCTTCCACGCCTTCTGCCTAGCGAGTAGCTTCGTCCGCATCTCCAATCGGTTTGCGAGAGCCTTCTTCTTGGCGAGTTGTTCATTTTGCAGTTGCTGATCCAATTGAGTGCTTATGAATTGGATCAGCATCGGAACCAACTCTCTTGTCGGACCCTCCATCGTAATTTTGGCAAGTCTCCTTTCCATCTCACGTCTTGCTTCCGTATCGGGAGCTAAGAACTTCTGCAAACACACCCTCAACAGCGCCAGTCAGCCTTTGACACCTCCTGATCTACTCCAGCACAGGAGAAATAAGATCACTGCTCACACTTTCCACATTGAATCCAATTCATATCCTCGGTCCTAAAGAGTGAACAATTCTAATTCACTTAAAATTACGATACAGGGGTTTGTTCAAATAAGAGCCCGTAGAAGCATTTCGCGTCTTCGGCAACTTTGCTTCTATTGATTTCCAAGCTCATCTGTTTTGTACCAACTTGTTCGTATCACCAATAATTTCATTATCTCCTATTCGCTCAACTTGTCGCAACTTTCTGTGATATAGGGTAGGGAACGGCTTAATCAAGGGTCACTAAGTTAATCATTTGTTAGGAAATAGGTCTAAATCTCCTATATTTTCAAAATTATTTCACTTTTAATTATACGATCATAATCTCTATCTATCGGGCATATGATTCGATGTATAAATCATGATTGATACAAATTTATTACTGCCATTTTGAAGATTTGATGTACTTCATCTAGAAAACCTTCAGTTTTTTCCCAGCAGAAGAAGTTCGCTCAAATTTTGCCTTTGTGTATTTTGCATTTAATCGCGTGTGCCGGAGAGCATGTCTTCATCAGCTCTCTCACACAGCTAGGCTTGTTTCCGGAATGTGATGTTGAACATTAAATGTATTACATAGTTCGAAATCTGAAATCACTATATATTACATGTTTCTTCCACTCATTAGCGGTTGATTTATGCTTAAGATTATATTGTGCATCATCTGGCACTATCATATGCAATACAAAAATATGTTTCGGAGCTGTCCAATAGCACCCAACGATAAATAATGCTTCGCTGTTGAGCGGCAGCTATCCCAACAAACATCAGTGTCGAATAAACACTTCAAGCTAAACAATGCATTAGGTCCTAAGTAACAATGAGAGACTCTCTTTGTCGACTTTCTCTTTGCGTCCCTACCCAAGTAACAAATTCAATTTTAAGGTACACTTGAAGAAGTTTTCAAGACTCATTTGATAAAACCACGCATAAAACTAGATATTCTACATAACATCGATAAAACAGCCATAAAACCCTCTTAAGTTCCAAAAGGCCCATACTACAGGAGGTTCTCAAGACTATTTCCCAAGGTTCGCTTAAAACTTGATAGTTTTATCGGTACATACTTGTAATGACATTCAAGACATACTTAAAACTATGATAAAACTACCACAAGTTATAATAGTTTTATGATTTTCCTCTTTAAGAACACTTCCAGTCCGTCACAAATATGCTTCGAAGATTCAATTTTTCGATTCGTTCAGTTGAATGGCGATTTTTTTTTGTTTATGGTTGAGTGGAAGCTACTATAATTCTCTTCCAAAGTGGATACGTATGTAAATTAATTGTTCAATTGACCATAAATGCATCTGTTTTTTGCCTGCCATTGATGAATTCTTCATACGACTTTTAGTTTATTGATGTTTTATAACATAAAAGTTCGAAAATTTTAACGCGCCTCTGAATTATTGCTAGAACATTGACTTATTTCATAAATAAAAAAAATTGAAAATTCAACAATTAGGTGACAAGGCTGATAAATTGTTAGATCTTGAATAAATTGTGTCTACAATCCATTTTATGTTTCAAAATGAATTTTAAACAGCATTGTTTGTTCGTACCATTGGAAAAAATTAGAGTTTTGTTGCATACTTATGAAAATGGCTACCGTTCCGAGGGAATCCAGAATAGCCACGCTCGCCATTTTTACAATGGTTTTATCTAAAACTACCATAAAACGCAAATAAAACCTATATTTCTTACACAAGACTAACAAGATTTTTTGAGGAGCGCGATAAGTTCATCTTTATTTGTTCTACTCTTGAAAAAGATGAGTTATGCTTGAATAAAACTTGTTTGAATTGCTCAAGGTAAACAAGTCTTTCGTAAGATAGCCATAAAATCAGCGTGTAAAAGGCACATCATAAACAAAGAAAACGTGACGGTGCAAATCAAAAGTGCCTATGCATAATTGTTGTTCTTAGTCATAATAACAGCTTATAATTTAATATTTTTAATCACCAGCGTTAGTCGATTAAAAAAAAAAACAAAAAGAAAATTTAACTTGAATATGCTAACAATGGTTTTGGGAAGAATAATAGATAATAAATATTGCCTGGAAGGCGGAAACATCAGTTGAGTGAAAAATGATTTTTCCTCTTGATCTGTATGCTATAGCGATAGGTTTATAAACCTAACGTCGGATGAAGTCCGCTGTGTAGTAGATCACTGAGCAATTCCAACGCACCACCTCCTCCACCTAACGGTGGTGGACATACGATAACGCATGGCGATAATCCACTGCCTGGGACGTTAGGTTTAACTTGCACAACTGGCATAAAATCAGTAATCATGAGTTATGATTCTCGGTTTACAACTGGCGACACATTGCACCATTTAATTTGATATGTTGCAAAAAATAGAACGCATAACGCATAGACCCTTCTGATAAGTTAGTCTCAGTAGGCTGCGATTCCAATGGAATCTAGCGATGAAAAAAAAGGTCGTTGGTGGCTGAGATGAAGGAGTATTCAATATATTGGATAGGTTTTTATTGAATTTCCGCTTGAACGATCCACTATTTTATATTTTCTTTCACCTATGGGCGTCCATTGTCCAGTTTGTTTATTTTTCACATAATGTTCTTTCTCAAGAGTATGTGCTCTTATTCGAAACCAAATGGTTCTAAGAGCGTTTTATGGCAGCATTTTCAAGATACATTCACCTTGAAGAAGAATGTCATAAAACCTTCTCAAAACTGTTATCAGGTTTTATGAAAGTTACAAAACGATGTCTTGAGAGGGGACTCAAGTATCTTATAAAATTACTTATAAGGTGAATTACACTTATAAATGATGTAGTTTTATGAAGGTTTCTTCAAGTGTTCTTTAATCACTCTTAAGAACTGTTAATCAATTAAAACTACCTTAACTTGGAAAATGCCCTGATAAAACCAGATGATCTCCATAATGCTTTGATAAAACTACCATAAAACATGAATAAAACCAATTTGCATTTGAATTGTTACTTGGGTACGGCTCTGTAAAAATATGTTCAAGTATTTTCAATATACAGTACGGTAGTATAAAGTGTGATTAAGGATCCAATACGTCGAAAAAATCAGCAAATCGTTTTATAGACAAGCTATTAACCAAAGAGAAAGTCGACGAAGAGAAACTCTTAATGTTGCTAAGGACCTAATGCATTGTTCAGCTTGACTTGTTCAAACAAATTTGGAGAAGCAATTCAGCTTTCTAGAAGAAAAAGCTTCTCCAAATTTGTTCGAACAAACAGTTATTCAGCGTTCATGTTTGTTGGGATGGCATCACTTTGTTTTTGAGAGAGCCCATTTTTCCTCTCTTCTTCGTTAACCATGGATATAGCGCAACGGTATTGTAACGTGAAGTCTGCTGTCTCTTGCATTTGTTGGTTTTTAACGAAGCATCCCGTTTGTCGTCACAGTCACTTTGGCTAACAATTGCGTAAGAGTAAATGAAATAAGAAATACACATCGCCAATCTAAAGATCAATGACAAACTAAATGTTTGGTCGTGTACGTCTGTCTCTGATAGTAGACGAGTTTGTGATCGTAACAATCGACGTGTTTTGGTTGATTGTTTTCGAGAGCGGATAAGTAAAAAGGAGGAAAGGGGTTGAAGAAATTGACGTTTGCAGCCAATAGATCATTGCATGATGGCGTCATCAATGCAGTTTTGACAGCTTAGGGAGCTTGTTTACATTTACTTAGAATATTCGGTGAGATCGGATTGAGATGTTGTGCTTTAAATTTATTACTATTACAGGAAAATAGACACCAGTGCTTATTTTTACATCATTTCTTGAATCTAATCTTACAGAATCCTGAAAAAGGCAAAACAAATTTTCGATTGAGCGGTTCAAGTTCTAACACCTTCTCAACAAACTCCCTGAACTGTCAAAAAAGTGAGGTTTATACATTCGGTGCAATGATCTATAGTGAACTGGTCTATTTCAGTTACCTTCGCACACATGCACGGAATCGCACTCATACAATATTGTTAGTTTATGCACAGATTACGGAGCTGAAGAAAACATTTTCTTGATCGGAAAGCAACCCGCATGCCTTTAAAAAGTCCCTGCAATTGGGAGCTTTTTTCCATGGCTATGAAATTTTCCGAATCTAATGCTTGTTTTGTGCCGATAGACCAGAAGTAAGCAAAGGGATTAATGTCTAAATATTGGTAGTTCTAATTATAGATAAGCATGCAGCTTCATCAAATGTCTCAGATGCTGAATAAACTACTTAAACCCCGTCCCTTACCTCAGTATAGTGACAATTTAACTCAATTTTGAATCGTTTTTGACTCACGTTCGTCATATATCGACAAAGATTTTTCATTTGGGACCAACTGACAAATGTAAACAATGGCTTCTTCCGTAAGTTTCTCGTGGCACAAAGAGTACCAATGTAAGCCTACAATATTATCGGTTCCACTTCCTCTTCGAGATGAATGTGGTGGATTGATTGGGCGAGTTTTCAATGACGAGAAATTTACGGAAGAAGGCATTTTTTACGTTTGTCAGTTAGGCCCTAATGAAAAATCTTTGTCGATATGACTAAATATGACTGGGATTCACAAGTCGACATATTTAAGACACCGACTTAAATCAGATCGATGTTTTAGATATGTCGACTTGTCAATCCCAGTCACATTTACTCATAAAGGTTGTACGAAATCAAATTGCACCACTTTTAAATGACTGTGACTGTTTACCCGTTGGGTATTTTCTTTTGAAATTTTGGGTGGAAGTAGTTCAATGTGTATTTGTTTACGCTGTGTAAGTTTCACTAGCAGATGTGCTGTCGTTGCAAAGATGGAGTCGAAAGAACCGCAGCGGCGCAAAGAAATTTGACGAAACCACATTGCCTCGTTATGGATTATGAGACGTATGTAAAAGCAGACTTCTGGCGTCTTCCAGGGCTCCAGATTTTCAATGCGCATCATAAATTCGATGTCCCTGAGGACGTTGGAAAGCAGAAGATGTCAAAGTTTGTCAAAAAATATATGATTTGGCAATCAATTTGCTCGTGTAGAAAGCGGAGCATCCCATTTGTGACCACTGGAACGGTCAATGGGCAGGTGTACCTAAAGGAATGGAATAATGATTTCCGGAAAACTGACGCGGTTGATCAAAGCAACGATGGATCGAGTGATGTGTGTCGTCCGAGTATCAGGGAAGCTCTCGAGTCCCTTCGAATCACGGAGAGGGTTACGGCAAGGTGATGGATTGTCGGGTTTGTTGTTTAACATTGCACTGGAGGGTGTGATTCGAAGAACTGGGATAGGCACGAGTGGCACGATCTTCAGGAAGTCTGTCCAACTATTTGGCTTCGCCGACGACATTGATATCGTAGCACGTAACTTTGAGACGATGGCGGAAACGTACATCAGACTTAAGGCTGAAGCTGGTAGGATTGGGCTTGTGATTAATGCGTTGAAAACAAAATACATGAAGGTAAGAGGCTCACGAGAAGACAATGTTAGCCTCCTAGCACGAGTTCAGATCGACGGTGATGAAATCGAGGTAGTAGACAAATTCGTTTATCTGGGCTCATTGGTGACCGCCGATAACAACACCAGCAGAGAAATAAAAAGGCGCATTATGGCTAGCAATCTTTGGACTCCGAAGGAAGCTAAGATTGAACAAAGTTCGCCGAACCACAAAGTTGGCCATCTACAAGACATTAATTAGACCGGTAGTTCTCTACGGCCACAAAACATGGACATTGCTAGTGGAGGACCAACGCGCCCTTGGAGTCTTTGAACGGAAGGTGCTGCGTACCATCTACGGTGGAGTGCAGATGGAAGACGGAACGTGGAGGAGGCGAATGAACCACGAATTGCACCAGTTGCTGGGAGAACCTCCCATCGTACACTTTGCAAAAATCGGTCGACTACGATGGGCTGGGCATGGCGTAAGAATGTCGGACGACAGCCCTGTGAAAATGATTCTCAAAAACGAACCGACAGGTACAAGAAGAAAAGGCGCGCAACGAACAAGGTGGATAGATCAAGTAGAAGGCGACCTGCGGACCCTCCGCAGACAGCAATGCTGGCGAGTGACAGCTATGGACCGAATAGAATGGAGACAACTTCTGTGTACAGCAGAGGCCACGCCGGCCTTAGTCTGATTGGTAAGGTAAGGTAACCTCTTCTGAGGTCACACGATGGTTCTACGATTTTCTGGCCGGATTTAGCCTCGTGCCATTACTCGGAAAAGGTTTTGGAGTGGCTGAGGAGGTCAATTTCGTGCCGAAGAATCTCAACCCTCCGAACGCACCGGAACTGTGGCCAATTGGAAAGTACTGGGCCATCATGAAGCAGGCCCTTCGGAAGCATCCGGAAGAAGTGAAATCGGAGGAAGATATGAAGAAAAAATGGATTGCCACAAAAAAAAGTTGGTCCAAATGTTGTACAGGACCTTATGAGTAGTGTAAAGAAGAAAGTTCGTGCATTTGAATGTGGAATTGAAACTGAATAAAACAAACATGGGCAAATATTCATAACATGTTTTATTTTACTCCCTTAAAATTTTAAGATGATTGGTTGAATGGGCGAATTTGGTCGAATATTTGTGTGTGTCGCAATTTGATTCCGAACACCCTTTATATGAGTGACTCCACTTTTGATGAAAGTGAGTCAACAACGATTCAAAATTGAGTCAAAGGTCCGCCGTGCAGTTTTGAATAGGGTTTTTACTCCTTTTCTCAGTAACAAGAGTCACTCATATATGAGTAAATGTAACTGGGATTGACAAGTCGCCATTTTTAAGACATAGGCTTAACTCACATGGATGTTTTGAATATGTTAACTTGTCATTCCCAGTTACCTCTACCAAAGTATGAGTGATTCCACTTTTGGCCAAAATGAGTCAAAAATGACTCAAACCTGAGTAAAGTTGATGACCGTTCAAATCTGAGCCAATCGAGCATTTTTAGCACTGCGTGGAGAGTACAGGGGATGATCAAAAAGGAGAAGACTAGCAACATTTTGTCCAGATTCAAAGTGATACAGTTCGGTGAATAATTAAGCGATTTTGATGAAACTATAAGCGTTCGACGGGGAATTTATTCTAGTTTTAGCATGTTTATTCAAAATTTGATTCCGGACCACTAGAAACCTCAGATTCGCCACCAGTGGTATTGGTTTGTAAAATCATGAAGTTTGATGTGTTGCTAGCCAGGTTGGACATCGTTCTAAATCCAGCCACTTCCCTGGGGGAACCCGGATCCCAGAGTGTCACCAGGTCTGACCAATGTGACCGAAAACTCTCAGGTTGAGCACCAGTAATCTTGATTTGTAAAATCATTGTTTTGTAAAATCATGAAGTTTGATGTGTCGCAAGCCAGGGTTTGACATCATTCGAAATCTGGCTACTTCCCTGGGGGAACCCGGAATCCGGAACGTCACCAGGTGTGGCCAATGTGAAAGAATACTCTCAGGTTGACTACCAGTGGTATTGGTTTGTAAAATCATGAAGTTTGATATGTCTTAAGCCAGGTTTGATACAGTTCTAACTCTGGCCATTACACTGGTAGGGTACTTCCTTCACGATTCCCGATAATGAATCTGGAACTACGGAAAATAACGAAATGTCCGCTACTCTTCCAAAAACTAGGATAAATTTGTGATCGTATGGAAAAAGTTGCATCTAATTTGGTTAAGGGTAGGCAGAGTTACAGATAAATTAAAAAGGAGTTTTTCAACATAAGAAGTGTCAGGCAATTGAGTAAAAAAATAAATTTTACGAAAATGGCCATATATCGGTTGTTTATGGGCCGATTTACGATCTTTAACCACTGACAGACTTGTTATGAATTCTAGTTTCTGAGAAAAATATAATATTTCCGATTTTGAAGTAACATAAAAAAAAACGAGCTGCAGAAAATTAGCACATTTGACAAAACCTCAAAGTATCCGTGATATCTCCGGTGTCCGGAAGTCAAATCAAATTTTGAATAAACATGCTGAAATAAGAATAAATTCCCCGTCGAACGCTCTTAGTTTCATCAAAAACGGTTTATTATTCATCAAACTGTATCACTTTGAATCTGGACAAAATGTTGCTAGTCTTCTCCTTTTTGATCATCCCCTGTATCAGTTTAAATGAATAAAATAAAAATCATTGCCAAGTCGTCGGATCGAATTTCCGAATGTCTCTTACTATGAGGATTAGTAATCTGATCAATTGATCAGCAGGTATGATAACAGCACTTTTATGCAGAGATGGAAAATTCTATCGATTGTTATAGATAGAGGAGCAAGGAACAAATGAAACAAACAAAATAAGCAAAACATCTGATATGTGCATTACGCTGAGTGAATACTCATAAAATGGAGGACTCGCATCTGAATAGAAGTTTACTGTTATAAAATAATGCTGTCAGCACACCAAAAATCATAAAACTGGCTGTTTGTAAATTCAATCAACCTTCACGTTACAGAACTAAACCATACAGTGAAGTATTGTAAAGTATTCTTCCTGGATTATTTGAATATTAATAAAATTTAATAGGTCAAATGTGGCAGTTTGGGCCCAAGGTTCTTTTTTTGGCTACCACTCAGAAGAAACAGCAACCTTCGTGAAAAATGTAGTGTAATTTAATGTAGAAATGAATGTTTACCCCCATCATTGAGATTTGAATCAACAGTCTTATATTAAGCCACTTATCTCATCCAAACTTTTAGCTCTTCAAACTTTAAGAAACTCGAAATATCGACAATACATAGCATATGTTCGCTGGTACTGGTGCGTTTCCGTTATGCCTATTTCAAGCTGTTGACTAATTTTCCTTGGTGAGCAAACTTTCTGATTTTCGTAGTGTATACACAACCGTAACCTAGAAAATAAGAGCCAAACAATCTTACCGTTCCAGTACTGCGCCACATTGAACACGTGCTTCTCGTGGTTTAGCCAAAAGTTAAACACATTTTCCAAATGATCCCGTTCTCTGTATCTCAATCGTTCCAGCGAAAAAATCGGTGCGATCCTTTCAGCATAATCCGGATCCGTAACCAGGTTGGTAAGTACCTTAGCCTTTGCATTAATGTATCCATTGGAAAACGGCCGGATCAGTGTGTTGCCGAATGTGTCCATAAACAGGTGAGTTTTTCCCTTAACCGATAGATGATTACCACTTTCGAATGCGATGCAAGTCAGCAGTAGGTTCCTCGCCACCAGCTCTAGGCATCCTTCCAGAATGAAAAAGTTCAACTTGGTTGAGTGTTTGAACGACTTCGAAGCACTTTTCAGCACGTGTCGCGGGTCACCTAATCCAAACAAAAGAATGTTCAGCTCGGCTGGTGGTTCCTCCGAAAGATCTTGAGCTTTGTGGTACTCTTCAAACAGGTCCAAGGCTTCACTAAAACCCCAGAACATTCTGAGACTTGACCGCTACCGTTAATAAATGCAAGCAAACTAATGATTGACAATGTATAAAACAACCGGGGCGTATCCAAGGAAACGGTATTTCAATGCACTTCGAGAAATTTTCATTTGCTTGACTTGCGCGTAAAGCCGAATTTGAAACAAAAATGCATTTGAAATAGATCGAACGCCCTCGTTTATGCGTTACAAGATCTCCCCCAAACGCATATGCGTGCATATTCATCCGCCCTCGCCTAAACCAACCATTACATCGTCGATTTTCCGCACCCTCTTCATTTTCCACTGCGGCAACATTCAAGAACCAATTAAGATATTGAAAAAGAAAAACGAGCATCGCTCGCTAAAAGGAGTTGTGAGTTGGGGCAGACAGTCATCTTTGTGCTGAATCACCACGTGTTCCACCGAATAAGTGGCTACCAATATTGCGTTTCGCACGTTGTCAACACACACTTTACTGCGCCGCTTGCCGTTCTGCAGGTAGGGTATTTATCGTTTGTGGCACAATTTAGCCTAAACACAATGACGACAGTCGTTTGCAGAAAAGTTCAATCGTGCCAGTTGAGATGCTGCTGAAAGGAGAGATTATGGAGAGGCCACTTCACATCGTTTTTTTTGTCGAAATAGTACACACCAGTCGAGTCAGTTACTCTCACTCTGCTCTTAAAATGTGCGCCTTTTTGAAGGGTTGCGGCCCCAGAGTTATTTTTTTTTATTTCTGTGCTTCACGCTCCCCTGGGGTTACTTTTCTTTTATGGTAGAAAAATCGCAAACTTGTGCCGAGGGTTTAACCTTGCACTTGACTCGACTGTAGTTTAAAAATATATGAGAGATTGGTGAAATTGATAACCTTTTGGCACAATTTCCAAAAAAATCCAAAAAATTTCCAAAAATATGTTGAAATTTCCCAAAAATTATTTCAACTCTCAAATTGATTGCGCAAGGTCAGCCTCACATTAAATGAATTTTGATGAATCCTGTCAAATGACAGATCAGAGAAAGAGACAACAAGAGTCATTCGAATTATATCATTTCATATTCAAGATTGCTTGAGAATATACGCCACTCTACACGGTCAGTTTATGATCGGTTCTTAACTAAACAGTATAACTAGATCTAATTCCAAAAACCCCCTTTGTTGGCTAGTACAGTTGGCGACGAGGAACAACTTAATTTCACATGGAAAGGACATCATTTGGTAAATTATATTCGTGGCGATAAGCGCTTGGACCAGCCGGACGAAGTTATGTCGAAGGTAATGTGGTTTGAGGTAAACTTGTAAAAAACTGCCAATAATTGTAAATTTGTGAATCTGATTTATTGCTACAGCAAAACACCATACGCCATTTTGGTTGCGTGGCGTCATACGTTTCTATTATTCACCCTAACAATATATTTATTTAGTACCCATTCTCAGCGAACAAACACTACAAATTCACATAATCAGTGGAAAAAAATCCACTAGAAATTCACTTAACTTTCATGTGTGTCATGAATTTTATGTGTCCAGTGAAATGTAAATGATTAGTGAAAAATCGCAGCAAGCCGTGCTTTGAAACTGACGTGTTTTGTTTTTGCTGCGTCGTTTTCGCGAAAAAAATCGTATAATTCGTAATTTAGCTTTAACTAACAGTGAAATCATAAAATATCCGCGTGCTTTGGGAAACCTGTAGTGAATACAATCGATTCCCACCCGAAATGTGTGAGTGTCGGTAATATTTCCACATTTTGTGGTTTTTTGTGCTGCGCCCCCGCACCCGGAAGAGGAGTTACATCAGCTTAGTTTTGCTTATTAGTGGTAGTATTGAGACATCCGGAGTGCATGAAATTAATTACGAGGCAACGTCGAGAACTTTTATGTTTACGAATGAACAAGATAGTGTAACGAAGGAAGCGGCAATTGGTGAGATGTATCTGACTAGAACTATATAACGTCAACCTTATTTTTAAATAATACCAAATACATGCCTGGTTAAAAAAAAATATCTATATATATATTGTGAATCACTAAATACGCGTCAATCAAGCATTGCACATACGCTTGATTGAAAGTTTCAGTATGTCACTACTGGAGCGGGGCTTATTGTGTACGAAGATAGCTTCGGAATGCTTGCGTTCTTGAAATGGGCTATTGGAGTCGCGGTAGAGCTGTCACCTTCTAATCCCCGGATTTAAGCTTTTTGCAACTGTAAACAGCAAATATGAAACAGTTGCAGGAAGATTCTATCCATAATACCGCTGCCAGACAGTGGGAATTAGATTGTAAACACACACACACACACACAGTGAAATGTAAATGATTAGTTAAGTAGAATATCCGTTTCTAGGTGATATTAATGCAAAAGTCACTTATTTTAGTATTGGAAAATATCTACATGTGTTCCCAGTAGTAGCTAAGTGAAATATTTTTTCAGTGTAGGTAAACCGACACAAAAGACATACCAAGCGTTTTATTATAACAATTGATTACAACTGTGTTATTGTGAATTCTAAATCAGTTTTCTCTTTTCAATTGACATCTAGAGTTCCAATAGCAAGTCGTGTGTGGAGCTACTTTTTAAAGAGTCTTATTGAAGTAAGTTTTACGGTTTCTACTACGGAGTGCAGAAAGTGATAACTTTGAGAGAGAGTGTGGATTGCCAGAAGATCTAAACTATTCCGATTATTCGAAATAGCTAAGAAGAGTGGGCTCACGGACGATCGGCGATTCGGAGTTCTTCGAGCGGCCGGGAAAAAGGAAAAAGACAAACCATATAAATTGCATGATGACTTCTTCAATAAATAAGATTAGTGATCCCAGTCTTATACACACTACCAAAATCTCTTGTCAATTTCTGTCCCTGAGACCGACACATGCAAGCGTCCTTTAGTGCATAAGAATGTGTTGAAAGAGATGAGAAAATAAATTCAACTGAAAATAAATTCAACTGTCGAATTGCGTATGTTTCAGTTTCAGGAGACATAATTTTACACGAAATCTTTCTTTACGTTCCCCTACTATTACATTCCCCGACTTTACGTTCCCGGACTATTTACAAACATGAATTAGGTCTCGTGTGAAATTCATAATTTCTAAGTGTGTAGAACTAATGGTTGAGGGCAAAAAGCAAATGGAAAGAAATTGCGGTTCTTCGGTATCGGTTATTGGTACACACTCAGATTATTTTACAGAAATCTGTAAAGTTTTACCGAATTCTCAACAGCTAAACGTTCGGTAATCCAATTTTAGGGATTTCGGTAAAATTTTACCGAAATCCGGTAAATTTTTTACAGATATCTGTAAAATTTCACCGAAATCCGTAAAATCGGATTACCGAACGTTCAGTTGTTGAGAATTCGGTAAAACTTTACAGATTTCTGTAAAAAAATCTAAGTGTGTAAACACCATTCTTTTTTGCTTTTCAATACTCCCTTACAAAATTACAACAAGCAGTTGATAGTGGTTAACGGAGAGAAACTAAATGGTGTTCAATGGAGCGGAATTTTTCTCTAAATGGAGACAATTTTGTCCGACTACCATGACGGTGAACAACTTGATTGAAAACAATGCTATGGAAGAAGTGAACGAATTTGACGCAAGTACAAGCAAGTTTTTACTCAAGATTTTTCTTCTCCGATTAAGAGTTTTGAAGCCGAATTATATATATACCATATATAATTCTGGGTTGGCTGTTGTAGAGGCGATGGAAGCGCCACAAGAGCTGCCTTGGATATGACAGGCTCTTCATCCATCGATCTCTTTGCACAACACCTGGCCAGGTCCTTATGATCAGCGAGGGATGGGAGGGAAGTGTTGATTAGATGTCTACGTAAGAAGATGCTGAGAACTCAAGCGAGCTTTATTGACATCTGGAGTTGGAAGTTGGATGAGATTGTGCGGGAGGCTTTCCTTGACGAGAAAGCATATGTATATTTATATGTGTATAGGTCGTTGGGACTCGTGAGGCTAAGAAAGTTGATGCACTCCTTGGTTTTCCGCTTCCTGGGACGTAACACAGGCCTTTGCTTGCAGTCAGGCTCCTAATACAAGGGTGTACTGTCTTTTTTTGCTTGAGAGCTTGTCTGCCGGTTGGGACATGAGCACTAACCACCGACAAACCGACATGAAACTCAATCTTCACTATTGATCAAGAATCCATAACGACCGATTCAAATGTGCAGCGATCCCATCTGTCAAAACCCATAGAATCATTTGATCTAGATCAAATAAATGTGCCCAGAATAGCTCAGACATGAACTATCTCATCAAGTTCCCAAGCGTGTTCGTGGCTTCAATAAACGATCTCAGCGAACACGAAGATAGATGTCACTAATATGATTTGAACAGAAATATTCAGACATTTTCTATTGTCATTCATGTCGGTTTGTCGGTGCACTAACTCTTGCCCTAGCCCTAGCGTGCAGCAGTGAACAATCGTATGGAGACTATACAGAAAAAAAAATTCTCAGTCGGCTAATTTAACGCTCATTAATTACACAAAAATACACTGTCTCTCCTAGACAAGATGTGCACGTACTCACCGGATGAACAAAAATAGCATCTTATCTCAAACTTAACTCCTCCTGTTTAGTCAAAATGTCCTCCTCCGTAGCCATTCTTGACTCAACCGTTTTGCACCTGTCTCTGGTCACGTACCAGCTTTATTGCCGACAGGGCACTGGTGTAGACATCTTTCCACTGAACCACGTTCGACTCTGACCCAATCACCGTTTCATACGGTCCTCCTATTTCCGATTGGCAGGAAATTTTCAGCTTGATCTTGTTCGGTTGCTTCCGCTGCTTCATTGCCATATCAGTCATTATCTTCCCACTGTTTAAGACTATGGAAATGTTCCCTTATGGTTCTCATAGGATGTTTTCTTGTATTCAGTGCTTCAGATAAGTTCAACCGATATTTGCAGAATGTTTCCACTGCAAATAACATCCATGCCATTGCCACAAATCAACTGTTGCAGTTGGTGTCAAAAAATGGAACAGAAGCACCGTGAAAGCTCAGATTAAAAGTGCCCACACAACTACACAAGAGCAAACAGAGCTGTTTTAGCCACTTCATAACCGAATTCTTCCGGATCTTTGGAGAACTGTGACGCGATTCCTGTTACAAAAGAAACCTGCTATCGTAAATGACTGCAATAATCACTGTTTTTCGTTATTAAACTTTAATTTTCTTTGGTCAAATCACAGCGAAAAAAATATACGTCAAACGAGTTGAACGGCATAGCCTACTCCCGAATTGGTGCTGAAATCAGATACTCCTATATTCAAGAAAGGACACGGTGTTCCGTAAAGACTGAGGGAAAAAGTCCTTAGTTATTTGGAAAAACTTGAGAAAGAGAAAATGATTACACTAGTGCAGACTAGTGAGTGGGCATCACCCATAGTCATCGTGATAAAGAAATATGAAGAAATAATATTGGGGATTGACTGCAAGGTGTCAATAAATAAAGTAATAGTTGCCAATACGTATCCACTGCCTACGGCACAGGATTTATTCGCTAGTTTGACCGGGTGTCGAGATTTTTGCGCATTAGATTTGGAGCAATACCCAGCCTTTTTGATCTAAACATTTCATGACAATAAACACAATAAAAGGATTGTATACCTGTAATAGATTACCGCAAGGTGCTGCATCGAGCGCATCTGTTTTTCAAAACGTCATGGATTAGGTTTTAGGAGATATTAAATATGTTTTATGTTATTTAGATGACGTGCTTATTGTCGGAAATCATATAGAAGAGTGTAGAACAAAGCTATACGTAGTGTTGGAAATAATGCAAAATGTAAATATCAAAGTTAACTGGGAGAAATGTAACTTTTTTGTAACCAGAATAGAGTATTTGGGGCATGTTTTAAATGAAAATGGCCTGCTACCATGTCAACACAAAGTTGAAACTATACAAAATGCTTGAGTGCCTGAAATGCAGTATCACAACGCTTTACGGTTTTTTTGAGAAACATTTTGAGTGATCTCAGATGTTGTGAACCAAAACAAACCCAAAAAGGAGAGAGTTCCTCTCCCATGTGCGCATCAAAATAGAGTGCATACCCGACCAGCCATTCTAACTTAGTTTTGAGTTGTTTTTGATTCACTTTCGTCATTAGTGGAGTCACTCAAATTTGAGTAAATGTGACTGAGATTGACAAGTCGACAAATGAAAAACATCGACTCAAATCAGATGGATATTTTTTATTTGTCGACTTGTCAATACCAGTCACATTTATTCAAATTTGAGTGACTCCACTAATGACAAAAGTGAGTTAAAAACGACTCAAAACTGAGTTGAAACGGCTGACCGTGTACAAACTACCACTAAAAACTATCACAAAGCTATCAGTGGTACATGAGCGCGTACCAACACGTTACTTTTGCCTGTTGAGGTGGCGGATTCGTCCGTGCCTCGACCTACCCCACAGTGGGGTGTTAGGCAAAGGTAACGTCCTTGGTTCGAGCACTACTTTACCCATGCCCTTTCGCTCAATTTTCAATGCTTCTATTCAATTTCCAACCTACCGTACACTGGCGGAACTTTCAACACTTTCTCTTCATATCTTTCTGTAGTGTATGACCCTCTTAATGGTCAGCTACTGTAATAATGCAAAGCACTGTATTGTTGATATGAATAGCGAGGTGAGACTCGATCTCTTATAGTGTTGACAGTCAACCGACTAACAACTGCCTTTTATTCCTTACCATAAGACTCACAAGAAAGTGTAAACAATTGTTTGAAGACTTAATATATATAACTTTCATTCTAGCAAACATTACTGTCCACTCTTGGTGCCTCATGAAATATCATACTTTTAACTAATCATGTTTTGTTGTTGTTGCATGAAGCACGTAATCAATTATAATGTTTGAAAATTGCAAATATCCTTCTTATCAACATGCAACCCTAGGAGTGGGCATCAAGTTCTGCTAGAACCAAAGATTTGAAGAGAAAGTATTGAGAAAGTATTGAACGTAGGGTATGTTTGAAAGGCGGCATCTGGCTGTTAAGAGGATGAGCATACAACACGTTACCGGGTTTCTCTCTGGGGTTGTTAAAGTAAATGACAACGAGAGTTGTGTCTTTCAAACACATCTAACTGGAAATTGATTTCTGTCTCATGTCTCAACACCTCTAATTGGAAATTGATTTCTGTCGCATGTAGCCTTTAGGAAGAGTAAAACAGAAATTTCACATAGCTAGAACTGCGCTGTGCCATTGGCGATATATGAACACGATCAGGCCGGCACTCTTTTGCCTGTCAAGGGGATTCCCTTCCCCCTTGCCTACCACTCATTGTGGTAGCTAGGCAAAACATTGTCTGCTTGCTCGGATGCCGCCTTTCAAACATGCCCTACTCTCAATTTCAACTAATTCTATTCAAGTTCACAACCTGCCGTGCTCTTACTTCAATACTTCTTCAATACAATACAATCTTTCGTTTTAGCAGAAATTGATGTCCACTTCTAGGGTTGCATGTTGAAATTTCATGGTAGTTTTGAAAATAGGCATAGTCGGGTAAAATGGTAGTTTTTACATTTTTTTTTCAGTGTTAGAACCACTCGATATGGTTAACGTTTGATTTCCACTTTATTTTGCATTGATTTTATTTCGATAAACCATTTGAAAATTTTACAACCAGCTAGTCACAGCACTTCCATTTGAAATTATACCAATTATACATAACACACTTGGAAAATTTTATAGTATTCGGTAATTTTGTTACCAAACTTTCAACAGCTGAATTACCGGAAGTTGTATAATTTTACAGAAATCCGTTAAATTGGATATCCGATTGCTCTGCTGTTGGAAGTTCGGTAAAAATTACCGAATACTGTGAAAATTTTCTAAGTGTGTATATTAAACACTACCAAAATATCATGTAAATTTCTGTCCCCTGAGACCGACACATGCAAGCTTCCTTTAGCACATAAGAATGAGTTGAAAGAGATGAGAAAAAAAATTCAATCAAACACATCTATCGTCGAATTACATATGTGTCAGTTTCAGGAGACATAATTTTACACGAAAATCGTTCCCCGATTTTTACAAGCATGAATTACGTCTGGTGTATAATTCATCATTTCTAAGTGTGTATATGATGACTATGTTCATTATACAGTATAATGTTAATGGGCTATAAGGCTTGTTCGCGACAAAATTTGGACACCCCTAAATACGTATATCTCTGGAAATACTTCATCAACGAGTGAAGTATTTCGCAGACTGGTGAACATACGTCTGTTTTGGCAATACTACAAGCTTCTAGATCCAAGATGGCGTCGAAAGAAGAGCAAGAGCGAAAAGCAATTGTGTGCGGTCGCAATGAAAATCCGGATCTGTCAGTAAGAAAACTTGCAAAAAAGCTAGGTTTTCCCTCAAGCACTGTCCATAATGTTCTTAAATCTTTTGATACACGTTTGACAATGGCCAGGAAGGATGAGAGCGGAATGAAAACGGATCTCAGGAACCACCAGAAGGACGCAAAGGTGAAGCAGATATTACAGAAGAGACCAGATCCTTCGGTTCGTACTGTGGCTAGAAAAATAAAAATGTCCCCAACATTCGTGCATACTTTCAAGCACCGGAAAGGTATGCAGTCGTTCAAGGTGAAAGCTGTTCCGAACCGCAATGATAAACAGAATGTGACGACTAAACCCGGGCTCGCAAGTTGTATAGTGAATATTTGACGAAATTTTTCTGCGTGATAATGGACGATGAAACTTATGTGCTGGAAGACTTTAAGCAGCTTCCCGGAATGTCTTATTATACTGCCATGGAACGAAACGTCGTAGAGGAGCATTTTAGGACGAAGAGAAAGGCCAAGTTTACCAAAAAATATTTGGTTTGGCATGCAATATGCAGCTGTGGTCGAGCAAGTCAAAGCTTCATCACCACCGGAACGGTAAACAAGGAAATATATAGTGAAGAATGCCAAAAGAAGCGATTGTTTTCAATCCTACGCAGCCATGACGCTCTCTCGTTGTTCTATTTTGGAATGGTATAAAGCGAATGGAGTTCATGTTTTACCGAAAGAGGCAAATCCACCTAACTGCCCGGAAGTGCGACCTATAGAGCGGTATTGGGCTGTCGTGAAGAGAGAACTCTCTCAATATAAACAACAAGCTACAACTATAGAAACATTTCGAAAATCTTGGGCAAAAACAGCTAAATGGGTTGCAGATAAATCTGAACAGACCCTTATGACTGGAGTAATCTCAAAAGTTCGTAGTTTGTAAATGCAGCCGAATTAACTGACTGTTATCAGTTTTAAGATGATAAAGAAAAAGAGAGTTCTAAGATGACCTATAATGTACAATTAAATGAATAAAAAATGCATCTTGGATTGAACTAACAAAAAAAATTTTTGATTCCAAATTTAATCTGTCCAGATTTTGTCGTGAACAATCCTTAGTTGGGAGTATGAAAAAATATGTACCTTGAATGAGGTCTACGGTTTTAATATCTGATTTTTTCTATATTAACAGTTAATTTAGCGACCGTGACTTTTTTATGTAAATCTTGAAGGCATTACAGGTATGTTGGTTAAATTTTGCCGGAATTAGGTCTTTTCAAAATAGTGGTGGTAATCTGTTCAGCATAACCGGCGAAGTTACAACGGTCAAAAAGCCAAAAAATCGACAATCTCACAAAGTGAACAATTATAAACAAAAAAATAATGCTTCAATTGTTTCAAAATGAATTGATCATGATATCAACATGATTTGGCCAATATTAGCTAAATTTATGACATATTTGGTACATCCGCCGATCAAAGGAGCTAGGAGCTAATATTACATCCCATAACCCTATCGATTTTGTGTGAAAATCCGGTCGAAAGCTAATGAAGAGAAAGCTAATGAAACTCATAACCCTACCTCCGTTCCGCGTGGACACTGTCGGCTAGCTAGTTCAGCTGTAACGCAAAAAAGTGGAAAAGGTTAAACACCCACTGCCTGTGAAACGAAAACACTCCATCACTGATAGGGGATTTTCCCGCATCTCGTTTTCGAGTGTCGTGTACAGAGACGCGTCTGCTCAAGCCATCATCATCATCATTTCATCAGCCCAGCAGCTGAGCAGCAGATAGATATCCTGTGGTGAGTGAGCTAGAACGTGTTACCGTCATCCGTGAGGGAAAACAACAAATATGCACCACTCCACACAATTCGACAGCACGTTTTTCCGTTGTGCGTATGTGCGTATGTCGGGAAACAACCCTCTCTGATTTTCTCTTCATTCTCTGCGGCGACTTTTAGTAGCGTTTGTTCGCAATAGTTCAACTTGGTTGGATTTGGGTCCCTTATTAGCCGCCCGACAGCTGTGTTGGTGTTGACTTGTGAGTTGAGTTGAGACTCCTCTCTGATGCCGTGCGGTGCGCGCTTGTTTGGATGGCTTTAGAGGCCAGCGTCGTCGTGTTTAGCAGTCACAACATTCTCGACTTCAGTACTGGTTTACCTTGCACCCTGAAAGGAGGTTCGTAGGTATTGCGTCTCTTTGAGCGTCGTCGGGCGTGTGATTCGAGTTCGAGTTTCTGGCGTAGTTGTGAAGCCTTAGTCGGAGGTCTACATTTTACCTGGCTGTTTCTTCGATCTGGACCTTACAGATTGTGCTTGCTTTGCTTGTGTATTTGTGTGAAGGCGAGAAAGGTGCGTCGCCAGTTAGTTTCGATCGCCAGAGGAAAAAAGCTGGTACGATCTCCAAACCTACGTGGATTAGAACCGTTTGAATCATGCTGAATTTCGATCGTGACGAGTGGATCCAATAAATCTCTCGAAATGCGTCTGTCCGCCAGGATTAAATGCTTCAGATATCTGGTTTATGCATATATTGTTCTGATTTCGGTGAGTTGTCGTTTTCTCCCCTTGGTTTGATGCAATAATCAAGAAGAAACGTAAGAAAAAGAGTGCCATAGAGTGTAGTAGGGAGCAGGCAGATCGATGTTGATCTTAAAACGTCTCGTCCAGTGCTGTTGTGTTCAAGAGTGTTGATGTGAAGAGGGCGAGCGATGAGATTCCTCATTATTATGCTGCATTTCAGGATCGGTGTCATCGTCGTTGAAAGCGAATTAATCGCTAGTGAAATTTCAACTATGTTGCAGTTAGCAGCAACATAGTGCAAGCATATGTAAGGTGATCAATCGAGCTGGTCACGAAGCTAGTGAAATAAAACCATCAACTAAACGGGGATTGTAAAATCTATATAATGGGACAAACGAATGGTCGGTTAAGGTAAGCTTGCTACCCTGGCATCACTACCTAATGGCGAATGGATGGATGAAATGATATAAGAGACTGCGGCTTGGCTTTAATTAGTGTGCAACGCAAGGAGAGCACTGTGAGTGTGTGGAGGTGTTTCTGCTGCTGTTGAGTACTCGTCATTATATTTTTTTTACGGTTCACCTGTGCAATATCGTAGCAACGCTTACTAACACGATAAACTTCAGTGCGCTACTAATGTAGGTAAACGAGTGCTGATTAGGTTCATACTTCATACTGTAAACAGTCAGAAAAATGTGGCTTAAAATACCCCAGAACCTGTTGGACTTAGCTGTGAATGAAGTTGTTCTCAGGAACATTGTGATATAATCTAATTATTGAAATTATTCAAGCACATTTAGTCTATAATTTCAATGATTTATTTTTGTACTAAATCAAACATCAAATCAAATGAAATGTCTCAATTCAGAATCGCGTCTGT
Source organism: Aedes japonicus (assembly GCA_034211315.2). Taxonomy (NCBI): domain Eukaryota; kingdom Metazoa; phylum Arthropoda; class Insecta; order Diptera; family Culicidae; genus Aedes; species Aedes japonicus. The sequence continues at coordinate 52,576 of JASCZW010002799.1, read as the reverse complement.
GTCTAAGTTTCACGTACAAATGCTTTACGTGGGAACGCCCGTTTGATCCGCACAATTGATTTTGCACTTTTTATTTTCTCTGTCTTAATTCTTACTAGAAACAATAGCCTAGCAGCTTGTATGAAAAGCTGTGACTTCCTCGTCATTATAGTTTTAAACTGGGAAGTTGTTGTGCACTTTTGATCTTTGAATCCACAATTTTGCTCTACAATGTTAAGTTATTTGAGACAATATGTCAGCACTATGTCTTCAAAAAATATTGAACATTAATTTAACTGCAGTGTACAACATACAATGATGAAGAAACAATAGGACTGAAGGTCGAATTTACTATTCAATATACACGACCATCACTATGGTACGAATAAACAAATTTCGCGACAAAAATCGATAACTCGAAAACCATTAAGGGCATCTTCAGCGGCGGTCTATTTTTATATTTTATATATTTTATACCTGATATGCATCAGCGAAACTTGAATAGAACTAGATAAAATAGACAAACTTTGCGTTCCCCGCACCGGTGTTGTATTTCTTGTTGTTAAGCCCGCCAATACCTGTCATCCCGTCGATCGTTCAACATCAGAGGTCATAAGGTTTTTTCAGAGATCGCAGATTTTTCACAAACATTTTGCCATTGATTTGTTTGACCAAATAATTTTTAATGCCAGTAGTGCCATAGACTAACTCTAAGACCAGTAGGTCCCAAACAAAATCGATGTTTTTTCTTGGCTCAGTCAGTACTAGCACATCGGTCCCGAGCTCGGTCCCAAGCTTAATAATGCGCCCCTTATAATGAACTCACACGAACACACTCTCAAATATTCTGTCAAAATAATACAGCAAAGCAAAACAAAGGCGCAAATATGTACAGCAAGGTGCTGACTTCAAGGTGTATTTCGGACCAAGGGGTTCTACAACAGTGAACCAATTTCAAATCGCTAGTTGCATATTGATTGCTGGTAGTGCGTCGTTAGCAGACGACAAGGAATACTTGTTCTTTCGATTGGCTGAAGGTGAGTGTTTGAATGCATGCATTTCATTAAAACGATAATAGATAATGCTGATTTGTAGTTTGGCAGCGGATAAACAAGCGTCGAAACGGAGAGGGTCACATCCTGGAAGATGCCCCAACGTCGACCGTGATTTCCGTTCCGGTCATCAGAAGCTATTCCAGGACAACTTTAGCGACACTCAACCCTACAATGAGAAGCACTTTCTGTGTTTCCGCATGCAAAGGGAGGTGTTCCTGGACATTATGTGACAACTAGAGTCAACCAGAGGCTTCTCCAAAATTTATCTGTATGAGCTATTTGCAAGTGCTTATCAATCTATCAATAAACAGATTGTTTACTTTGAAGACTTCATGACTTTTCATTTCCGAGCTATCGCAATACTATTCGGAATCTCGGAACTTCCACATTGCAATCTAGTCAGCGTTTTCTGGTAAATGCATTGGCTGTAAAAAAAACTAAAACAAGCATTCGTTATTTAGGAATAAAACAAAAAGGCAATTCACTAGCACCGGGAGCAACTAGAGGTAATTATCAACATTCGAATGGTATTTTGTCCACCGCCAGCATCATACGCAGCAAACACGGTTACTTTTCGGCTCACAAATATACCTCAGAATATACTCAAATTGTTATTTGCATGCACGCAAATTAGAATTGAGTTATTGTTAAGTAAAAGCTGAAATTTTACCCAATAATTGGTATTATCAAGTAGCGTATAGTGTTTTGGAATGGCATTTTTCCTGTTCCAAATTGCTGCAAGAATAGATCAAAACATATACCAGTTTTAAAATGATGCAAAATAGATCCAGTATAAAACAAAATTTACAACACCGGTGCAGCGATGTTTCTGCGTTTGGTCTAAAAAATAAATCCAATCCACGATTTGGATCGCCGTTGAAGATGCCCTAAGTTTAGACAGATGATTTTTTCGGGAGATTTAATTTTAAAAATAAGATCTATCTTTTGGTTTAAGTGGTGACTAGGGTGGTCCTTTTATGTTCATAATAAAAATTTCTACTTTTTATTCTTATGATTTAGAGATTTTCTTGCTTCTACAGAATTGTAGGTATTTTAATTTCATGAAACTTTGCTGAAAAAATGTAACTTCTATCTCATCTACGTATCATTTTATAACAGTTTTTCTAACTTTCTTTAGGGTGGGGCTTCAAAAAACAGTTTTTTTGCTGTAACTTTTTTATTTCAATTTGTATTTGAAAACTCTGCAAAGATGACTCTTAGGGTATAAAATGATGCACATTTTGAAGATACAAAATAGTTGCTAGTTATTGTATTAAAAAAGTTGTAGGGGTTGAAGTGTATAAATATACGTTTTTGCAAGATATCTTATTTCCTTATTTGCAAATATTTGCAAACACAGAGTACGTGAACTGAAAGTACAAACTTCCATCTACAAGATCTATGCAAAATTGTGTGTCCCCTTTTGTCCCATTTAGGAAAAAAACTCGTTTTAAAATTGGTAGTTTTGTATTTGTTCTGATTCTGAACGCCAATTTGCCTTGAACTGTTTTTACCTTCCAACTGTTTTTTTAGTTCTCTTGAGGTTTCTCTTTACGATTGCCCAATATTTTTCAATTGGGTGCAGTTCCGGCGAGTTTGGAGGGTCTTTCGCCTTGGACACGATTCGCACACTATTCCTGAGCCATTTTTTCGTAGTGGCAAGAAGCGAGGTCTGGCCAAAACAGCACGGAGCAACTATGTTTCTTTAAGAAAGGCAATACGTATTTTTGCAAGCATTCCTTTACATATTTATCTTGGTTGGCAGTGCCAGTTGTCACGAAACTTTCGCTTTTTATCTCACAGGTGCAAATCGCCTGCCAAACCAAGTGTTTGTTCGGGAACTTTGACATTTTTTCTGCTTAATCTTATTTTGAACCTTTCCTTTTCCGGAAGCCGTATAGCACTTCTGACCTGGGGCCTGTTCATAAACCTCGTAGACTCATTTTTGAACATCTCAACCCCCCCCCCCCCGGCGTAGACTTTCCTCCATACAATTTTTTAAATTTTTGTATGGAGCGTAGACTTTTGCTAAACCCCCCCTCCCCCCACAAAATTCTACGTGGGAGCTGCTTAAAATCAGCCTTGACGTATGTTTCATCTTTCATTACGACGCAACCAAACTTGGTCAACACTCGTGTACTACTTACGTGCTCTTCCTTTGACTGTTGTGTTTTGCTAATCATCTCGATTTGGTGTATACCTAATATGTTGACAGTCCGGCTCGTTTCTTTGCTCGTTGCACTATTGTGTGGGACTTCCCTACTTTGTTTCCGATAGCCCTGATGGAAAAGCTGCGATTGCGTTTGAAAATGCTGGCCACTACTCTTCCGGTTGCTGCGGATTCTTGGTTTCGGTTTTCTCCTGATGGCAGCTTCCTAGCAGTCGTCAGACGTTCTTCAAACACTTTTATTACATTCGTTACGGTTGATTTGGCAATGTTAAGTGATTTCGCAAGTCGGCATGGGAAAAATCTGGATTTTTCTCATGCGCATGCAAAAATTTGGTACTTTTTTTTATCGTGAGTGTATATTCCTGACACATTACACCAGAGGTGCATTCGTGTCCACGTGCAAAATTTTGCTGGTCTTCTTGCTTCGACGCCATTTTGACAACTGAATAGAAAATGGCAAAACCAAATTTAGTCAACATTTCGTACGCACGCACCTACAAAATGATGGGTGTTCGAGTTTTTAAATGCACGATTAAAAAAAATCGTCATATTGAAGTCGACAAAATTTTGGCCGTTCATAGAAAACTCAAGAGCATATAAAAAAATCCGCACCACCAAATAATGCAGTTATCTATTTATTCAAACTCTAATTTGAAATAATTTCTGTGAAGCTTTATCCAACATCAACTGAAAAAAATATATTTTTTACATTTAATAGCAACATATGTTTTATAAAAAATTCGGAAGGTGATTGAAAAAAAAACTACACAAGATAATTAAATGGAACAAATTGTTCTTAAATCCTACGTTTTTAAATATCTTACAAAAATGCTTCGGCGCACTGCCGGGTAGTCTTAAGACAGTTGACCGAAGCCTTAGCCATGCCGATGAAAAGATGGATCGGCAGCGTTCAGCTGATGGTCCATTTTTGGTACGATATTTGGAGTAGATCCTCAGTTTGAGGTTCCTTCTTTGAGGTTAGGAAGATTGGCACTCTTTGGTACAACATAAAGTTTATCTGCAGTCGGTCCATATCCTCTAGTGGTCTCTTGGCATCATGGGCCGAGACCAGGTTTGGCAAAAGACCACATTCTTCTTCTCGTGATACTTCTTGATTAAAGTGGCAACTTCCGGCAGGCACTTCATATTGTATATCTCCCTGTTCACCGCCAGCCTCGACGGAAAGAACAGTGACTTGGTAATTACCTTATCGCTGATCGTCAACCACAGAAGAACCTTCTTCGAGAACATGGTGTGGGAGATACATATATTCAGCGCTTATATACGTCAACGCTTATCTACTTTATGGGGAACGTAAAATACCCGGTCCTCTGCCAGTCTTTTCCGCCCAGCGTCATGCAGATCTCGTCATCCATTATGACCATGAATTCGCGCTTTGCACGAAAGATGAAAGGCGGCTGGCCTTAACGCTTCCGTATAACAACGGCCACTTGGTACTTCTTCCCCATTTGGCCGGTTTCACCAACCTCTCGACCCAATGCGCGGTACGATGAGACCACCTTGCCCTCGGTCTTACTCTTCAGATTTTACTGCAATATATGGTCGTGTAGCACTGATGGGTGGCCGGTACCAGGCCTCCGCTGAACGTTCCCGCCTTTCGCCGTAAGGGTGAGGATGTTGGTAATGCCAGATTGACTATATCCGGTGGACAACCCAAATATCCTCCTTTTATAGAATGGATCCTCCGTCGGTTCATATCAAGACATTGAAATCGCATTTTCGAATGATAGATTCAAGCGGACGACGATTGTCTTGAAGTTTGATGATCATCTGGCGACATGAACAAATCACACGCATTGAACTCTTAAAAGTGACTCTACTACTCATGTTTTTCAAATGATTATATTTTCAATACAACGCTATCACTGTTTCTAATTTATAGAATTATCCTCTGGACTTTGAAAAAGCTTACCGATGAAATTAGCTAATTTTACAACCTTCGTTCGATTTCAACAAAACTTAGATAACTTCTACAAAGTTCTTTGAAGATGCATCAGATGTAAATAAAATATATATGATACATATATATTTTATGTTGAATGGAAGTTGTAATGTGTTTTTAATCAACATTGCACATTTAATGATTAAGCAGTTTTTATTCACCCCTAAATTGCACCATTTATTTTTCCTGTATTTCGTCACAATTCCGATGGATTCATTAGCTTGGGGACAAAATTGATCTTGTTGGCAGCATACCACTCCATAACCACCTTGGAATAGTGGCAGCCAAAAGATGAACTGCCCCTATGCTTGCGAATAAACGGTAATTCACGCTTTTTCAGGCATTTTCCGATGTAAATTTGAAATGTCTTCGTTGAGGACGTGACGAATGGTTCCGTCTTCAGACCAGAACTGAAAATCGCTTACCAAATCTTGGCCTTCTTCGCGAACTTGTCGGCAGTCACGAATTTCCTCGGCATCTTCTTGGCACGTCCCGACGTCAAGTTGCGATGCAAAACTTTTGATCGGGAAGCTGCTTAAAATCGAGTTTGACGTATTTTTCGTCATCAATCAAAGTGCAGCCATGTCGAAACCCGGTCGTACATGAGCACGTTTTTCGGCCACGGAATTCTGCATCATGTGCCGATTCGGATGTTTACTCTTGTATCCTTTCCTGGCAAGAGGATGTTCCGCACCGTTTGAAAGTTGGCGTTCTGGCCACATCTCGGATCGAAAGACCGGTGTTGGATTTAACTCACCTCAATCTTGCTGCGCAGCTGACGATTCCTGGTTCCAGTTTTTCCGTAGGTCCACTGATTCCTCTCCACACTCAGGGTTTGCATGTAGGTTTTGAGCAGCTGAAACTGTCCAAACTGTTGTTTTCGGCATCTTCAGCACTTTAGCCAGCTTGGAACCGGACCACTTCGGCATTTCCAGGTGTTTGTGCAAAAGAATTTTTTTCTTTCGAGTTCCGTTTGACGTTATTTCTGAACGCGACCGACTACTTTGATCAAACTTATAAAATTTGTTCTCTATAGAAGAGTAAACAAACCACTGTGAAAGATGTTCGATTCCTACACAGATTAAAACATTGTAGTAAAAACTACCATTGTAGCCGACTATGCCTATGTTCAAAACTACCTTGAAATTTCAGTAAAATTTACTACATTTATGGTACAGCCTTTAACATTTGTGGTATATTTGACCGACCTCATGTTGATATCAACCCCACCATGGTTGATCTAATCGCAGGCATGGTAAAATCAAACGCAGTCAGGTGAAAACTATTATTGTACGTGTAATAGTAGATACGTGCTGGCGGCGCGTACCAATTTACTTGAAGTCAGCCTTTATATCTTAAAAATCGATTATATGCATGATAAACAGCTAGAAATCGGCTCACAATTCAGTTAACTAATTGCATTTTATTGCAGTTAATTAAGAACTATCGATGCTGAACACTCATGCATAAGCTTCTATTGTGTGCACAGAAACAAAAGCGTTCACGAAAATGAAAACGGACCGTGAACTAGTTCACGTTTTCAGGATTTTTACCTAAAAACGTGATTTAGTTCATGATTACGTGATTCAGTTCACGGTGTATTTTTGCTTGTTCTCGAATTCATGACTGCAGTTCACGGATCCGGGCACGGATTTTTTTCCGTGTGACAAGCACTACGATACTGTATGCCCAGGGTTGTTGTCAAAGGTCCCAACCCAAAAGATTTCCACGACCGGTCCGGGAATCAAATCCACTGCCTTCAGCTGGGTAATAAGGTGTCGAGCCTGAAAAATAGCCACGAGTAAAAACATGTTTGAATGTATGCTTGAAAAAGGAACCTCCAGGTTAATTTTCCCAAAGCCTTCTTTTCACATAATCACGGCAGTATATTTGAAAACCAGGGTCTACCATGATATTTTTGTAGAAAATACATGCATTTCAGATCAATGCAAACTTCTTGAGCTATCGATCCGCAAGTGTTTATAAATCTCGGTCATGAGATTTAAAAATCAAGGAAACACGCAATATTTACAAATATCAGCGGAGAGTAGACTGAATATGTTATTCATTACAATACAAGGGGTTCACAGTTCATGGTGTTTTTGAGCTGTTTAAAAACTCTGTTAAGAACTACTGACCTCTAAGGTTTCAATAAACGGACTTGAAAATGTTCCTTATTTATGTGCCATGAAAATGCTAACTTGTAACAAAATTCAATTGTGGTATTTAACCCATTTGTAGATTCTGTTAACATCCACCTAAGAGATCAACAAAGTGATGTGTTTGTTGAGTGAAGAAACAAAAAAATCTACGTGCGTATTAGTAAGAGCCGGTCCGTTTAACAACGTCTCAAAGAGAACGAACGAAATACGATTCTCACCTGTAGATAAGTACGTTTAAAACCCGAAACACACAACCTAAACAAACAGACAAAAATCAAATAATGAGTAGAGAAGATACTTTACCTTTGTTGTGCTGCTCGGAACGCGACGTGAGATTGATGGCAACGAAAGAGTACGCGGCACCATTCATTGAGTTAGGTAGAGAATCGTGATATGGTCACTGAGAGCTGATAAATTTGTTATTGTATACAGTATAAATAAAAGACAACGGCGAGTGGTTTTAACAATACAAAAAACCCCGCGCGCCTGACTAACCTCGACTAGCGGTTCACGATTTCCCCCCAAATTGCCGGCTTTCCGTTCGTTTTTACGTGTGAATGGACGTTGACTTGATAGACGTGTGCCCGTCCGATGTCGCGGTAGACCATGCAATTCAACTCTTTGCATAAAACGAAAAACGTGATGAGTGGTGTTATGCTTCGGTTAGGCAGAGGGACCACATAGCCTAATGAAAATATAGTAGATGCGAAAGACAATAATAGTTGACGCAGAATTTCAAGAACAAAACCTGAGTCGCGGTTGTGCTGAAAATAGACTCACGACGATGAGATGCGCGCATAGTGGATTTCTTCGATTGCGGCAATATTTATTTTCTTCTTCGAGTGATGCGTTATAAATCATATTTTGAAATCGGTTGAATTAAGGGATTTGAGGTGACCCGCTTTGGGATGAACCGTTTGGCTTAAAAAACTTTTACGAGTTTCAAACGTTCTGACTTACGAAAACGAAAGCAAATAATTCATTTAAGGGCTATCAAAGGAGTCAGAAGCCTTATGCTTGAATGTTGTGGCAATCAAGTTAAAGATAATATCGTATATCTAAGTAAAATAGATCATCGCGGGAAATTATCTATGGTATGTATTTTTACGGAGTATAAGACTAACTATAATATGTTTACATACAATACAGCAACATACACACTCACACTTTTTTAACAGAAATCTGTAAAATTTTATTGAATTGTCAACAGATAAACGTTCGTTAATCCGATCTAAGGGATTTTAAAATTTCACCGAAATCCGTTAAATCGGATTACCGAACGTTCAGCTGTTGTGAATTCGGTAAAACTTTACAGATTTCTGTAAAAAATCTAAGTGTGTACATGCATTCTAGTATACAATTATGATATTAATTTCAGTGATCGAATGTACAGTAAAATTTCGTAGAAAGCTGTTGAGGATTCCCCCAGGCGTATTTTACAATATTATTTTTTCATTAAATCATTAGTGATCAATCTTCACTAATAAATGGTTTGCGGCAATTACTTAGATTTAGCGCCAATTTGTCCTAACCTAAAATCGGTGTGAGCTATATTCAATAATTCTGAATTGAACCAAGTTACACTTTAAATTGTTTGGTCATTTTTAGAATAGGAAAATTAATGAAAAAGAAAATTCTATTCAGCAAGCAAGGATTACATTATTTCAAGGGCAATGTTTCAGAAAACCTTATGATATCAACCGTAGATTTATCAACAACCCTCGCAAATGATTGTTGCCCTCAATTTGAAAGATTACTGTATAAAGTCAACAAGCTTTTCAGATTTCTCAGAACTTCTTCTGTTATAAGCAGCCTTGTTATGCTATAGGCTCAAAGGTGTGGATTTTAAGGCAACATAACATTGACTACCTATAAGTTCCATGTTCCAGGCAAAAACCAAATGATAAATATTGACAACAAACGTAGCCGGAATAATGAACGACTGTTCTTTGTGATTTCATTTTGATTATATTTGATTCTATTGTCCTATAAAGAATGTGTGTTTTTCCACAGCTAACCCTAAAATTGGCATACCATTTTTACATATTTCACATTGACATATTTCGGAAGAGGATTGGGCGAAGATCATGAGAACTGTATTTCGCAGTCTCACCAGAGAGTTGATGCCAGCACTATATCGTTGTGCGATGTAATCAGGGTTCGCTTTTTGTGTTCGGCTTTGTGTGATCAAACTGATAAAGCAATAAACATAAACAGATTAAAATCTTATACTAGGCACTTAAAGAAGCACCTAGACTGGCTGCATAGCATTTTCAACTCAAAACGCTGGAAAAATGCTTTTGCCTCGACTTTTTTTCTAATGGAATGATATGTACCACTTTAGCACACTAAGGTTTCATTTTCGATTAAATCTACATTTTTTTCATCAAGAGTAACTTTTTCAAAGAGCGATTAATTTTAGAAAAAAAAATGCAGCTTTAAGAGTCAAAGTGGAATATAAGGTTTGCAGAAGGAATTTATTTATGAAAAATCTGTTACTCACGCTAGAGAGTAGGCTGTGCTCTTGTGATAAGAAGACCCCGAAGTTAAGGTATTTTGAACTCGTTAGTACATGCCCAAAAAGTTCTTTGTCGATTTTGGAAGTTTTCCGCGAGTAATTCAGAAATTCATAAGGGGCTGTTCATAACCCATATTTTCATAGCCAAACGTTCTATTAAAATAACCCACATTTTTCAAGATATTCCATGATGTTCAAACAGCACAGTGAGTTGTACACTCATCGTTTAATTCTAATCTGTATCGAAAGGTGCACAATTTGCAGAAAGAGCAACAAAGCGAAATTTACTTCTGGTCACTTCATACTTCATACTTCTGAACGGAGTTGCTTCACTGTTTTTTGCCATCACGGTTAGAATTCGACTGTCAAATGCTGCTGAGTCATGGGTTACTATTAGCGAATTCGTTTTTGATCCAGTTCCAAACTGGATCGGGTATCAAAATAGGGTCGGCTTGTTGTGTGATAAACGTCAGTGTGTATGGTTGTATTTGTAACTCGTATCGGATTGAGGTTTGCACGGACAATAAGTTCGGGTATCGTAAGTTGGAGCTGGTTCCAACCTAGGTTCAATAACGAATTCGATATATGATTGATGCTGCATGGGTAGTTTCGTCAGTGCGTGTGAAGGTAAACCCATGAAAAATTGGCAATGTTTGTCCATTTTTTTGTATGCAAACGTTACATCAAATCAGTATAATATGGCAGCTAATTAAGGGATATCCGGTTAGAATGACAAAAAAAAATCATTTTTTACAAAAAAAGTTAGTAAATAACCCGTAGAATACGCTCCTGAAATCCTTTTTTCAAAATTATAACTCAAAGAGTTTTCATCGTTTTTCGAAGACGCCTTTTTCGCGCGCATTAGATATAAAGAGAAGCTTGACCGATAATTACCCAAGTAACCACAAGCATTATATTATTGCACTTATTCAATCCAAAATCACATCGGTTATGCGAGATCACATCAATTGAACAGTTGTCAAGTAATAAAGCGTTAGATAAGCTTGAAGCTTGAATAAGGGTCCTCCCTTAGCTCAGTCAGTAAAGGCGCAGCTATAAAGCAACACCATGCTGGAGGTGGCTGGGTTCGATTCCGGAATTTTTCGTTAAGGAAAATTTCTAAACTCCCTGGGCATAGCGTATGATTGTACTTGCCACACAACCATACTAATGCAAAAATGGTACCTGGCATCGAAAGCTCTCAATTAATAACTGTGGAAGTGCTTCTAGAACACTAAGTTGAGAGCAAGCAATAAGCTAATTGTGAAAACAATAAGCTTGAAATGCTGATGAATAAATAAGCTTGAAAAAGTAGTGATGCATTACCAACGCAATAATGGTACTTTAGCAATGTCGTATGGGATTACAAAAGATATAGCATTACTTCGATCTAAGTGAGGCCCTTTTCAGATTTAATCCAACTTCAATAATACACTGGACGTAATGCGTATGCCCTATATATGCATGCTTTTATAGCCTCATGGTTACTTGGGTAAAACTTTCAACGCGTTTTTCTCAAAACAGCATTTTCGGTGTTTATGCCGGTGATAACTCGAAAACTGATAATTCGATTAAGCTGAAACTTCTACGATTTCTTTATTATAGTATGACGTTCTATATGAATTAAAAATTATTATAATATTTTATTACAAAATATGGCAAAATATGATAAAATGGCGGAAAAAATGTGATTTTTTTCAAAAAAGTTACGGAAAATGTGCGAATTTTTTTTAAACTTTTTTTTCAATTCATCTACTAACTGTAAATGTAATTAATGTTTTTTTTTGGGTTGGCAGGTTTCCGATCAAAACTGCGATAAGAGAGCCGGCACAAGCAAAATACAACGACTTTTTCAAAGCACTCTAACGGCCGCCATTTTGTTAAAAAAATTTTTAAAAAATAGTTTTGTTTACTACATGGATCCACTTATAATTGTAAAAAAGTTTCGATTGATTTGAGAAAAAACTTCTCCTTAATTTTTTTCAAAAGTGAGTTTTTTTCTCGTTCTAACTGGTTATTCCCACTCTTAAGGAATGAAGCATAACATCCCGTTCACACTACAACTTATATTACGGAATATAGACTATCTGGATATTAGCATCTATACATCTAGTTTTCACTGAAAATAATTTGTATGGCATCTGATATCAAGATACTCTATATCACGTAATTTAGGTTGAAATGTGAACGGGATTTAATGCTTCACGCGTAGAAGATAAAAAAGGCAACAAGAGAGAGTCATTTAAGCGCGTGTGTCTCTTTTAGTTTTTTACAACATCGAGAGAACGAAATCAAGGCACCAACTCAATAGTATGTTTATGATGTCAATCATTGAGTATTTTCATTTATACGTTAATGAGATGACATTTGATAGTTGACATGCTCCCATTTGACATGCATTTAATAGATGAATCCAACTTGAAAAAAGAAGACACCGAGTGGTAATAAATCTGATTAAAATATTGGGCAATTTTTTTTTATATGTCTCTAGAAAATTCAATTGAAATTATAATTAAAAGCGGTTTGTTGTATGATGTATGATTGTTGTATGTTTGTTGTATGTTGTATGAAATAGTTGAAATCGTTTCTAGCTTGCATTGTGTTGTATGAAATATTTAAATATCGTTTCTAGCTCGATCACTTTATGAGTTATAATTAAAACTGTAATCGACTGCTGCATATTAGGCTGAGTCAATTGAGAATTGTTCTACGTTAAAATTCAGCATTTATTTCTTGAGTACTTGACGTCTACTTGACAAAAATTTTATCAATCGTAATAGAAGCGTTTGATTTTTGCAGTGAACTAAACTAAAATTAATTCTGAAGAATGTGGACTTAAAAAAAAAAATTTACCAGTTTTGAAAACAACAACAAAATTGCCAAATCTTATCCTAAAATTTAGTTATATTTTTGTTCAAATGTTATTCGACTCAATATCCATTAAACCAAATGTCCCTCGACGAAATACTCTAGTCGTTCCAATTCAAGTCGTTTGGTTTAAATACCGCGAGTAATAGCGAAGATTGACGGACATGGGACTGTTGCTGAAGTGGAGCCCCAGCCTACCACTTAAAGTACACTTTCAATTTTTGAAACTTGTGTATGGAAGTGTCATACGGTTGGCGATATACTGAATAATCGCTGCAAAGACCCTGTCATTTTGAGCGTTGAAACTTTGTTGCAATACGATTTTTTTCTCATCCGAAACCACAATCATGGAATCACCGTGCCAACGAAGTAATTCGAGACAACGAATGACTCTGTTCTTCTTGTTGGCCTCCGAAAGTCCATGAATTTGTCTTTTTTTGTACGGCACCAATCTCATTTTCTCTTTGAGAACTGATCTGATAGTTTTCCTGGAGACTTCCATATCCTGATTCAGTTTATATAAAGAACGACAAGGATTTCGGGGAATTCGCTCACGCACCGCCTTTACAAGCCGTTTGGTACTTACACCGTTTCCAATATATTCTCCTACAAAATAAAACTCTATTTATTTCAAATCGATAATCCAGATTTTATTGATAACTTTACCCATTATATTGCAATATAATACTGATCAACTGCAGCAAAAGTTTTGGAATAACACCGCCTTTAACCTTCTTGACCAGCTCCAGGCGTTATTCGAAACGTGTCACAGGTGGCACGCACGACTTCCATTGACATTTCGTCCCAAATTCGTTTAATTACGGTATTCAATTGGTCCATACCTTCGCCAGCATGTATGACAATACGAAATAATCCAAGGGATTCAGATCTGGTGAACTGGGAGGCCATTCATTCTTGTCCAAAAAGTCGGTCAAATTTTCTCGGCACCAGCCCTGAACGAGATTTGCAGTAGGCGATGGCGCTTCGTCCTGCTGAAACACATAGTGATCATCTCTAAACACCTCTCGTACATATGGCTTGACAACTTTCTTCCAAACTTCCGTTTTATAATATACGGCATTCACTTTAACGCCTTTTACGATGAAAACCAGTGGTAATTTGCTTTGCTTGCAAATTCCTCCCCAAACCATCACGGAAGCAGCACTTTGGAACCGTGGAATATTCCTATCACTCTCTGGAACAGTTCTCGAAGAGAGAGCTCACAATCTGTCGTTCTGGACATTGTGGGATTGTTGCAAGACGAATAACTTTTCGTCGGAAAAGATAAATTCTTCCCCACCGCCGTGACAAAAGCAGACTTGCTCTTTCGAGTCGTTTCTACTTGGAAGGTTCCGAAACTCCGTGAGCCTTACGTTTCTTGAAAGCTTGGAATCCGAGGTCATTTTGCAGTATATTGTGCATTGACGATCTCGAAACATTCGTCTTATCCGTTCCCTGACCACTTTAACAACTCGTGCAGTTCGCACCGTACGAGTACAACCGGATCTCTTCATGTCATCCAACGAGCCGGTGTCACGGTATCTTCGGATGGTTCGGTACACAAAATCCCGCTTTACTCCTAGGTTTTTCAAATTTCTGAAAATAGCGCCCATTCGCTCACCTTACAAAAACTTTTTTATCACCACAGCACCAAACTCCTTCATCGTTGGTAAAAGATAAACACCGAATGAAAACGATCGGACATAACCTTAAAGCGTTTGTATAAACATAGTGCAAAACTACACCAACATATACGTGAAGCATGTTGAGTAGTTGCACGACACCAATGCAAGAAAAAAGTGTATGAGAATATATTGGACACGGTGTACACTGCGAGGACGACCTGTTTTTTTCTTTGGATCGATGGTTCCCCTCGTCCTCCATCTTCTCAACGTCCGGTCGATTAATGTGCCGCATATTACTTCCTTCCGGGTCTCGGACAGTATCTGGTTAGGACGCTTTCCCGCCAAATGCAAATGCAAAATCCGATGTTTTTTTTAAACCCATATTTTTCACTAGTATTGCTAGACCAGATCAATCAGATGGCTCTTGCGATGGCTAGAAGAATTCCACACTGAAACTGAAATACTGCGTCATTTATTTGGGCCAACCCTGTAGAATCTGAAGGGGAAGACCGAGGGCAAGGTGGCCTAATCGTTTCGCGTCTTGGGCTGAGGGGTTGGTGAAACCGGCCAAACGGTGAAAAGTACCTGGTTAATATGGAAATTGTTATGCGGAAGCGTCAAGCAAGCAATCACCCAGAAGAACCAACTGAAGGTGTTGGTGAAAACCATCTTTCCGGGAAGGCGTGACCTCGTTTTCATAATGGATGACGAGATTTACAGGGGCCTGGGTACACAACCCCCACCTACCAAGTAGATAACCGTTGTCGTCAAATATATCTTCCACACCAAGAAGGTCCCAAAGAAGGCCTTTCTGTGGCTGACTATTAGCCAGAAGTGAACGGCCCAGTACTTTCCTTCGGGTCTTGCGGTGAACGAAGAAATACACATAGAAAAAAATAATAAATATTAACAAGCGCTCGTTTAATTCCAAGCCAAAGGAGGCATAAACAACGAAATTGTTTGCAACCTTTCATACAACATGCTATATTTAGCCGATATCTGGCCTCAATTTACAGAAAATATCTCATTATTTTCTGCCAGATCTAGTATTCCCTTTATATGCATTAGATAATGCCGAAAATTCAATGTATCTTTTTATCTGTGTACAGTCCGATGTGCCTGTCGGAAGTTGCCACCCTCATCAAGAAGTATCTCACAATAGAGGATGTGGTCTTTTGGACCTGGCCTTAGCTCATAACTCTAATAGATCACTTGAGGAGATGGACCGCCTGAAGATAAGCCACAGGTAACCGTTGTACCGCAGACCGCCGCCTCCCAACGTTCCCCAGCTGCGACCGATAGAAATTGTTTGAGTGTACCTCAAACGGAGGATCTTCCAACAACCAATAGGAAGCATTTGAAATTAGTTCACTGCTTTAGAACCTTATTGATCCCAAGTGCCCTTGTGATACATTCTTACGCTTTTCGGCACTAGAATATTTGTTTTGTTTTAATTCGCTGTGTTATTTTGACAGAATATTTGAAGGATTTCATAGTAGCACATTTGTTGCAAATAAGTTGTTGTAAAAAAAAAGGAGGATCAGCAGACCGCCAAAGCCACGAAAGATCTGAAGAACATGCTTACATCCATCTTTTCATCAGCCATGGCTAAGGTTCCGCTAACAACCGTAAGGCCGTCCGTAAAAGACTTAATGATCATAGGATTTAAGGAAAATTTGTCCAATTGAACTAACTTTTGCAGTTTGTTTCATAGCAACCCTGTTTTTTAATGAATACGTGATATGCTGTCACACTAAATACAGCCCGCAATTCTCATTTATATTCTTCATTTTTTTTTTACAGAAACTCGTGAATTTCCAAAATAAGGTATACATTCATTTAGCTGCCCAAACGTTTTATTGGAAATAAATCACAGACTGCTGAGATATTCTTGAAAATCTAACACAGCTTCTCAACGGCATATCCACCAAACGATTTTCAATTCCGGCAGAACACATTGAGACAACAGATATTCGAACAACTACAGCAGTCGGCTGTAGGCAGACAATTGGCTTCGTTTGAAATATGGAGTACACAATGTAAACATACCTAGGAAACAACATTGACCCTTGGAAAACAGCACAGCCAATCAATAGGAAACAAGCGATTTAAAATTGGGTCGCTGTTGTCAAATTCTTGCAATATATAGTTACGCTTTTCGGTACTGGAATTTTTGTTTTTGTTATTGTTATTTTGACAGAATATTTGAGTGGTTCTTCGATAAGAGTTATATTTTAGAGGCGATTCATTGAACTTGGGACCGATGTTCTGGTAATTCCTGAGCCAAAACCTATACACTCAGCGAAATAAACTTTCTATATCCTTGCATTATGATTTTTTGCCACAAGCAAACAGTATGAATTTCAATAATTTGTCTTTATAGTACATAATGAAGTTGAGAAAATGAAAATACGGAGCAACTTAGTTAGAAAGTTGCGGTTACGGACTCAGGGCTTTTACCACTAGCCCATATCAACGCTTGTGAACAGGAAAGGATGAAGGCGTACAAGAACAACGACGTGCAAAACAAAATCCATTCATAAGTCACGCTTATGCATCGTTCATAAGTTGTACCTTATGAAGTTCTTAAGTTTGTTTGCCTGAGTGTATTTATTTTCTGCATAACTATCCTGGTGCTGTTATAATCTTTCAAAACCAACTTTCACACGATCTTAATTTGAAAATCTCACCCCAATAGAGAAAGGTTGAACATTAATCCAGCTGATTTTGAGTAATCTTCATACAACTGACATTTAACGATGAAGTCATGCGGAACATCCTTGTTTGTTGTGGACGCAAATTTTCATTTCTTATCCACCGTGCCGCGATCTTGGGTGGGTTGAATCGAAATGAAGCGATGATGATGGGCCGAATTTTCATGAAAAATGAATGTCGTCATAAGACGACATCACGGCCACGTAATGCGTGCATCAGTTGCCAGTCTCGCTGTTATTCCGACCATATCGTTCGGGGACGGACAAAGTCGACTCTGTGTGATAGTATGTATATTTATAATGCGTGTATATACAAAATAACAAAAGCGCACATGGCTTATACTATGATCAGATCGAGGAGATATGTATTTTCAAACAACAATCATCTCAACAGCATCATCCAAATCTGAGAGTTTATATCGTCGATCCAGTTGAAAACTGAGAAAACTGATTAGCTAGATTGCATCGCACTTCAACCGATACAACTTGAACTAAAGCGATTCGCTCTAGTCGGTTATTCGAATTTTTAACTGGATCAACGAAAATACACATGACGAGCCAGCTCGGCAGACCTTTGGGGAAACTCACTTTTCACACGCGTATGCCGGATTTTTCTTCCTTTGTTTTTACTCGCGCTTTGGGGTGGTAAACAAAACTGATTCTGCACTTTCATTCTAGTGAGGTGCTGGGGTTGGGACACCGCGGCACGAGTTTATCTCCTTTCGGCTTTTCAGTGACGGAAATAAATAAATTATGCTTTCATGGTCTCTAGTACCGAAATCAGCAGACAAACAGAGCAGAATTTGTCTTCTTTTTTTCCGTTTTAAGGAAATTCAATTGCCAATCTCTGGAGCGCACGTCCCGTTCCATGGTGTTTTAAATGGGCTGACTCAACGGAACTGTACGTGAAGTGCGGAAATGTTTCACTTCATGGGTTCTGTTTTCTGTTTTTATTTTATGTTGGAAAATGACTTTTATTACAACGGAAGATGGCGTGAAATCCATCATCACACATAGGATGTGTATGTCTGTGATTTTCTTGGATGGCGATGTTCCCGGCAATAGTTAGTTTATGGCCGCAACAAGAATGGTTTATGTTTTTGGAAAAGAGTTTACATTTATTGAGTGTGTCGACTACAGTTTTTCTTCTTCATTTGGGTTCTTTTGTTTAGTACATTAAATTTTCACGCATATAACAATTGCTGTAAATTCTGAATACCTCCTAGAAGCAGATTTATTTTCTTCATATCTTTGAGGATTAAAGATTCGTACTTATGTTTCAGGAACTTTACGACGAAATCACTGCTAGAATTAATGACTTATTAGTAGTAGGTCAAATATTGTGCTAAGATCATTGATTTCTCATACTGAGCATGAAGGCATGGTAGTTTATGGTACTATCCCGACAAGGCAATTAAGATTTTAGAGACCATACATAAATCACGATGCATATTTTTAACCAATTTCAGGCATTTCTCGTGGCCTATTTTGATGTACCCCATACGAGGTCCGTCAAAAGTTCTAAAAACTGTTGTTATTGAAATAATAAGAGTCAGTTATTCGACTTTTCGAGATCATTCCGCAAACTATAAATGATAACATTATGAAAAATTGCTGGACATCTACTGTTCTGATCTCCATGAATATTTACAAATAATACAACTTTAATTACAGACCGATTTGTCGATAACACTTCTGAATACAATTATTACAATAATGCAATAATTGCATTGTCAATGTAAACTTCTATATTCTCAATATTAAGCAATAATCATTCTATTTTATTATTATACAGTATTTAAAAAAAGTTTATACTTCCAATATAATCGCGGAATAATAAAACTCTTTGGCGTTTTTCCATACTACTGTATTAATCTATAATTTGCGTAATGTTTATTTTACATTTCGAGGTTCAAAATTATATTGTTGTGTAGAGTATCAGGATAAATAACTGAAATATTGCTTATTAAAGTTTAGCGATTATGAGAAACTAACTTCGATTTTTTCAAATATAAACAATACAAAATACTGTTGCAACATCTTTTCGGGTGATGAAACACATGAATAATCTCTAGTTCACGTAAAAGAAAACGAAAACTAGCGTGAAATTACTGGGGTGGATGTACTCTTTTCCATACTGTACAAAGTGTTCAATTAGTTTGAATCCACCTTAAAAATGTCTTAAAAAATGAAAATACAAGATATTCTTTTCCATACTGTTCAATAAGTTCGATGCACCTTCAAAATGTGTTAAAAATGAAAAGAATACAGACCCCCCCCCTATTGTCCTGCATGACGAGCTTGAGACATCAAGTGTTCACTTGATGTTCGCTCTGCTTGTCCACTGGGAGGCCACAAGGTCTTATCGAAAAATATCAGTCAAATTTAGCGTGGTTTCGGGAGAATTTGACTGATTTTTATTCGCAGTGAGGGACGGTGCGCCGTCCTGTTGAAAGACGTAATGATACTTCCCTTAGAAGTCCCGAAGTGCCGGGACCACAACCTTCTCCAGAACCTCGGTCTTAAATTACGCGGCGTTGATTATCACGCTTTTCTCGATAAACACCAGAGGGAGCTTCCCACGCCCGAATACGGCCCCCAAAACATCACCGACGCGGCGCTCTGGAACGTTTACGAGAATCGGCCCACAGCCGTTCATTTTGGACATTGTGCGGCTGTTGCAAGAAAAAGAGTTTCTCATCATAAAACACGAACTTCTGACCTACGTGCCACGAAAGTATCAGTTTGGCTCTGCCGAGCCTCTTCTTTATTGTAGCTTCCGTTACCCCGTGAACCTTGCGTTTCTTGTACGGCTTGTATTCCAGGTCCTTCGTCATGATGATGTGGGCAGTCACGATCGAGCGGTCTTCCGGATCGAGCGATTTATTTTTCGACGAAACCGTTCCCTCGCCACCTTGATGGCTGCTGGCGTCCTCACTGAACGCGGCCGCCCGGATCTCGAATGGTGTTATAGATGAATTTCCGTTTCACCCTGTGGGATTTCAACCACCGAAATTTGCCGCCGGGTCGCTCAACTCTCGCAAACAACTTAACAAAGACGTCGCGGTACTCCATCATCGTGCTGTGTTAACAAACAACAAATTACAGCAAGTCAACACCGTGTGCGTCGGTTAGCCAATATCAAGCTGAACAATGCATTAGGTCCTAAGTAATATTGGGAGATTCTCTTCGGTGACTTTCTCCTTGCGTTCTTACGGTTATGTAAACACATGATCAAGTGAATCCTAGAGGGTTTGAGCTGTTTAGTGGAATACCTGTAACTAGAAATTAGAAGAAGAATTAGTATCTTCCATTTAATTCCAACTACCTTTGCTTATCTTCGACAGATACGCGTATTTCGTCTACAATGTGCAGACTTCTTCAGTGTCTCGTATACAAGTCGAGTTATTAGTACGAGACACTGAAGAAGTCTGCACTTTGTAGACGAAATACGCGTATCTGTCGAAGATAAGCAAAGGTAGTTGGAATTAAATGGAAGATACTAATTCTTCTTCTAATTTCTAGTTACATGATCAAGTATTTTCGACCAGCCATGTCCAAACACTACACTGCACGCCGAGCTACTTTCCACCACACTAGCGCGTGCATTATATTCGCCACTTTGACTCCGTGCTTCCAGACTAACACCCAACACGGTGGGTACAACACCAATGTCAGTGCTCGTGGTTTGGCTTCGGACACCGTTTCTGATGTTTCGGCAAACACCACAGCCGAGTGTTTCCGATTGTGTCCGATTGCAGAATACAGGCGTGGTTTATTTATTTTCTTTCTAACCGAGCCGTGCTTGTTAAATTCATTCAGTTTATGCGCCCGTCCCCCAACAGCCAAGAAAACAAACCAATAAGCCAATTATCGAATTTTTAGAATCATCCGACGAGCATTGCTCTTTTCGTGGCAACCAGTGCATACTGGGTGTATGTTGAGAGCTTTCTTGTGATCGTAGCCACTCGGCTCGTGTATTTTTCCAAAAATCAAACACGGTGTCAAAAGCAATACACGAGCGTGTACGCTCGTGTCGTGTCCTTTGCGTTGCGGGTTCATTCACGACACTAAAGTGGTGGATTACAGCCACTTGGTGGTGTGTTTGCAGTCAAGTTCGGCTCTCGTGCAGAACGGTCTGGTGCTTTCACCAAGGCTGCAACAAAGTATAGTTAGATAAAGAGTAATCTAGGATCTAGTCAGTCACTCAACAATGAATAAACTTAGTTTAAAACCACAAGTTGATTTGAAACCACAAATTGTCAACATCATCATGAATCGGGTGGATGCTTATTTTTCATTTTGTTAATCCCAATAAAGTTTATTTATTTGGGGGTGGTTCAATTTTTGATGAATAATTGCCGAATTTAAGTCAATTTTTAGAATGAGTAATGTTTATTAATTTAATAATGGAATCAGTATAACTTGGAATCAGTTCTACTAGATATAGTAATTGAATGATAATATTGATAATAATAGTAGGAACAATAGTGTTCAAATGTTTGTAAATAAATTAGATTTAAAAAATTTACTTCAGTTTGAGTGATTTATTATGAACGTGCTAACAACTCGTCAGAAGGATTTCAAAAAGAAGAGTGTCCAAAATAAACCGTAGTAGGTGAATGTGAAAAACTGATGCAGTTATCTGAAGGGTTTAGTATAGTAAACAGGGGTATACCACAAGAGTTCAACTCAGTGAACGCAGTGGTTCTACGCCCAACAAAAAAAAAAAAAAAAAATCAGAAGGGTTTTGTAGACCACAGATTTTGAGGCGATTGATCAAGGCTGAAACCACCGATTTCTGATCTATCCTTATATTGCTTTATGGTTGTAGCACCCTTCTAATATCTGAGCGAACCCAAGATCGACAAATACTTGAATATGACTAACTATGTCATTTTTTCATTTTTAATGTGTTTGTACTAGCGTCTTCCAAACAAGCCCACGATTTTGAAACGGAAACATCGAAACGTTCATCTTCAGTTTCCTACTCAATTTTCACATGAATCAGTCATCATCGTAACAAAGCGGCAACCTTAACTTTTCCTGATGCTTGGTGTTAATGTTCTCAATCAATAATTGGACCTTTGTTATTAAAGGATTGAAGCAATATTCCAAGAAATACTCATAAAGCTCTGTCTCTAGTTCCGCCAACATCTATAGGAAAATTCCGGCATTAAATTTAGGCAAACTTGTTTTCACTGGACAACCGACAAACCAATGTAATTAAACTCAATATTAAAGATTGTGCTCGAAAAACTCCATGAGCATGAGCTTAAGCATGATTGACCGCCCGAGGTTGCCACTCCGTTAGTGCCAGATCAGCTGGTATTACACAGAGAACCAAAAGATGATGCTTGGGACTAGCATACATCCTCAATCTGTAAAAGCTAGTGCTTCCAAACTAAGACAATACCGGCGCTGGCATCGCCCGAATGTAGGGCAAGTAGGTAATGAATAAAATATGTTGACGTGAAAACACCTCTGCACTTACACGAGAATTCACTGGGATATTGGATAAAATGGTTGGGCTTGCAGCGGAATCCGTTTCGGTAAATGATGTGCTGTATTCAGAGCTCTGTCTTTGGCAGTGAATAAGATATTTAACAATGTTTCCGGTTTATTTTCAAGATGCACATTAAAGTTATTTAAATTTTGGCACCGATTTCAGGGACAGGTAGTATGCGGTGCTCGAAGCAAGACGTGAAAAATTTTGTCCTGTCATTTTGTCTCGTTTTATTTTCAATTTTACAAAGTGTATAGTGAATTTGTTTTCTTAACGGTCTCTATTTGTGGAAACCTGCAAGAAATAGAAGTCGGGCGGTTCCATTTCGTATTGTTTAGATTAAAACCAAAAAAAAGCATCGCGGGTAGAGCAGCGGTCCTGGTAGTGCATTTTTAGCTGGTGGTGATGGGTGCTGGTTGCTGGTTGCCGTTTGGACTTTTTGGATCGGATTCGAGTTAAGATGGAATTAAGCTAAGTACTTCTAATATTTTTGATACCAGAAAAGTTTTAGTTCCCGTAGCGAATGTTTTGTCAAGTTGTGTGTTTTCCGTTCTCATTTGATTGGTGGTTTCGGTGCGCCTTGGAGTCATCGTTGCGTTCAGAAACCGTTTTGATGTGATCAATTGAGGGCTCAATTGGTTTTTGGGTGTTTCAGCATGAACATGTGGATTGCACTTCTGAGTTCCAGTTGCTGTTTTTGTGGAGGACTGGCATGCGACCGCAGGCATTATGGGATTGTATTTAAATAAATTTGTTTAGTAGTTTCGTGATTGGATAGGCCGTTTGTTTCAGCAGTCATCGGTCCGGGATCTTCGATCGCTTATTCTACGGTCCGTGGAATGTGACTGGAGGAGTGTAGGGAAGGGCTTTAAAAGAGCAACACAGCTTCAGAAGGGAATATCAAGCGTCTTTTGATTGAGGTTTTGTCTATGTTGGTTGTAGTGATCTATTCTGTTCTTCGGCCATTCCAGGACCTCAAAGATGTTGAAGTATACCTGATTTTTCATTTCAGTGACAAACCAGTGTATGTCGGTTTTATTTTGTACATATATTCTTTATCACTTCATTATAACATCGTATTATTTTCATCATTGTCGTAGTATATTATTTGTAAGTATTTTGAATTTTCCGGAGTCTAACTTTTATATACATTTAAGTGTGTTTTCGTTTAACATATCGAAATACTCTTATATTTATCATATGTGATGAAAGATGTTATTATTTGGATACATAAAAGTTTTCACATACAATAATGATTCCAAGTTGTACAGGTGTTTTAAAGCATTGTAGCATAAGGTGTTTTCCTAATAATTTGTATCAGCGGATATTATTTTTTATATAAATAAATGCTGTTCAATTCTGCTACGTTTGATTTGGATAAGATTAGATTAGATCAGTGACCAACCGGTGAATGTCATCATTTAAGCCTATGAAATCCACTACAAATCAGTATAGCAGTGCAAAATAAAGGAACACCACATCGACATTTTAGATACACTATTCTTTATATTTAATTTCAGGTCATCCATGGAGTTTCCAAGCTTTGTGGAATTTTTTTTCTTGTGGCTATGATGCATTGTCTAAGCTTTCAGGTTCATTATAGATACGTAAATCCTTCTACAATTGCAGCAGGACAGCAGTCTGCAGACATGTGTAATTATTATTATCATTTTACATTGTAATATCCCTCCTCTATGTTTTATATACTGTTCTATATGTTTTATATATTTTTTTTTCATTATTTATTTGAATAGTATTCTATTATTCTTACCTTGGAGCGTATGGTACGGTATGTCCACGCATCCTTCCTCCCCTGTAGATTCACAAGTGTGGGTAGTTTATTTCAGCACAATACAAAAAATTTTTAAAACGTCGAGTTTGAGGAGCGATTTAAACCACCAGTAAGGATGCTGTAGGGGCCTATTGTGTGTGTGTGTGTGTGTGTGTGTGTGTGTGTGTGTGTGTGTGTGTGTGTGTGTGTGTGTGTGTGTGTGTGTGTGTGTGGGTGTGTGTGTATTTTTTTACGCGCCAAGTTAAATGAGAAATAAAACACGTTTGCCAACTACGGGATCTTCTTGTCCACAACGGCGAAATAGTGTATTTCCGAGTCGGATCTCGCCGGCCACCGGTACAAATCACGCCGAACCAATCGGATTTACGAGTTAACGGATTTTGGGTTACACTAAGCGTGGGAAGACCCATCAGACCTTACAGGACCCCCACTTAGGCTACGGCTCACCCGCAACGTGTGGTTGTACAAAATCGGGCACTTGCCACCCACAAGCACGGGACTCGCCGGATCTCCAAATCACTTCCTCTGATCTGGGATTCACTATCACCACTAGGAGCAGGAATACCGGAACACAAATACGCTGCCGTCGGTTCTATGACCAAACTGGTCCACTAGTTTCAGTTTCTCGATCACTACACGAATTTCGTTTTCCTTCGAACAGGAATATCCCACGCCTTTTATCCTCGTTTGTCTTCTATCTTGGTTGATTTTTTTTTATCCTTCCTCCTTTATGGTCTCTGACTTTCTGGTCTCTCCTCGTCTAGCTTTTCGTGCTCTCTCTCTCTCTCTCTCTCTCTCTTTCTCTCTCTCTTCTCTCTTCCTTCTTTCATTCTCTTCTCTCTCTCTTCGCCACACTTCTTCCGGAAATCCACGCTGACACCATCGAAGCGACATTTTTTTTAAATATTTACAGCAGGCGTGAGATGTGATCCACTTCCGAGGGGTTAGTAGATTTTTACAAGAATTTAAATGAATTTAAATTTAAATAAATGTGTATTTATTTAGACTAGGATTATTATTTAAGGGGTTTTATTATTTATGTAAATTTTAATTTATATACAAACACTACAGTGAAAATGAGTGACATACAAGAAAAAAATGAGTGTGTTCGAAATTTTTTGAATAATGATATGCAAATTCAACCTACAAGAAAACATGACTAACCCTTACCTAATTTATGAAACCTTGAGTAATCATATTGAAAAAGTACACGTTCAAACATCGGACATTACAAAGTCCAATTCTAATGACAATATTCGAAAGTTCATAACAAGTCAATTGATGTATTCCTTATTTTGTTAAATCACTTTCAATGAGGTTTTATGGTTTTGTTTTAAAACGACAAAATCATAAATCATTATTTTAAGATAGTTCTAAACACTGAGATGCAACCTGGCTTTTGAACGATTGAAATTTAGAATGTTAGTAATATGCTATCAGTTTGATTAACTTGATGTGGTTTTTACATATCTCTTGAACAAATTTTCTAGTTTTATCTGATCACATTTCTGTACATGTCTATTGAAAATTAAGTCTAACTTAGAAGATTTCCACTTATCAACCGCAATGGCCTGACACAACTTGTGGAATGTCACAGATAAGTCAACATGAATAACGATCGTTTACAGTCGTTCAGTCATACTTTCTATATCATGTATTGATCAGTACTTAAATATTTCTTGCCGCGATTGTAGAAAGGGGCCCCTAATCAATAGTTCAAATAGCTTTGAACCAGTACTTAACGAAGAAATTCCTCGATAGATATGGACTGTGCATCCTATGGAGAGCAAACATGCATGCGAATTTCTAGCAGGGATATGCCACTGCCACTGGAAAGAGAGACATGTAGAATAGACGGCCAAGCGAATAATTAAGCTATCTTGAACACGGATCCATTAGGCCCGTTGTGAAAAGACGACTTGAGTTTTTTTCTACTCAGTGTTTGTCTCTACTTATTGAAAATTTGCTGGCGGCCAGAGGAATATGTTCGTTATTTAGAGTTATTTTGTTTGAAGAAACTAGAAGACAAAGGCTGCATAAATTTTTTTTTGGATTCTATAACGTAGTTTACTGATTAATTACTTACTTACGCTTCCAAGATCCTGCTTGTTATAACAATCTTGCTCGCTACACACCTCTGCGTCCTATCCATATCCCGGCATTTGAGGCAAACATAACATGGCAATATTGCTCTTAAGATTTCCATCGATCCATAAAACTTTAAATTTGATCCTTTCTATTGATGAATATATTTTATCCTTTTTATATTTGATTCAATTAAACAACACTAAACAACACTCAATAACTCAAAGAAACTTTTAACGAGAAGTGTTTCAACACGTTGCTGTTGTAATAAGTGGCTGCTTAGCTATGCCACTTTCCATTATCAGTTGAGCAAAACTGTAACGTTTCAGTGAGGTCGTGTTAGATTTTGAATCATTACTTTAGCTCGTTTACCAATTGCCGAATTAACTCACAATTTGTCTGGATTTTGGTACTCTTCAGATGACCGCTAAATAGATAGATCACTCCTTCACAAAATTCGCAATATGCTCATTTTCTGCACTGTAATATCGGTTTCCAACAGTGATACGAGTGTCTCCTACCATGTGAGACCTCAAAGGCCATAGCAACTTCGAACCGTGGAGAACTAATCCACTTTGTATGGATGAAATAACATCTCATCTGACCACCACTCGATATAACTACTACCGGTACGGTCTTTGCAACCGAGAACCGTTCATCTCAATCTCATAACTTGTCGGCACTTGTCTATCTTAGTAGAGTGGTCGACAGGTGAAACCAATCATCCGAGGCAGACCAGCTCCGTCGGTCGGCAATGTCGGAATGGCGTAAAGTTGGTGTAAGATAATATACTACCGATATCTTGCCTACTAGTTTAGATTTTCTCGCTACACAAACTAGCCCTAGCCACATTGCAAGGTGTTTCATGTCACGCGATGGTAGTCGCGCAATTCACGCACTTCTTCAAAGAACACGTTGAAGGGAAGTTATTCGCCACTAGTCAAAACATTTACGACCGTTGGGATCGTTGAGGTTTAATTTTCGCACTATTTCAACGGCTGGCTGTCTTGAATGCTATTTTATGCGGAATAACCCATCTTGTTCATTGGTAGGAAATTAACAACAGCCAGACAAGGTTACTTAAAATGGAACCGAATGATGGCAATGAAAATGTAATTACAAATCCCGAGGGCATGTGCGAAAACTGACAAAGCAGTTTCCACTCACTGGATGCTATCATTATGACAGGCTCATTATTCACCAGCGGCCAAATGTAAAGAAAAGAGCTGAAATTAGTTCAACACGCAAAAGTAATTTCCTATAATTAGTATCCGTTAATAACTCTGGAGGGAACCGTGAACGGACCTTGTTGGCAAAATTAGTTTCGAATTAGTCATCCAAAAGTGTGACTTTCGGTTGATGATGGTGCTATGTTTCTGGGGAAGTATGACTAGCAGGGTGGCAGTCGCCAAAATTTGGTTTCATCATCAATTAACAGGTACTGG
The DNA here is from genome assembly GCA_034211315.2 of Aedes japonicus. Taxonomy (NCBI): domain Eukaryota; kingdom Metazoa; phylum Arthropoda; class Insecta; order Diptera; family Culicidae; genus Aedes; species Aedes japonicus. The sequence goes on along the minus strand of JASCZW010002799.1, from coordinate 24,694 downwards.
CCTTATCAAGTTCAATCTTGTTCCATTGCAAAAAGGCGTGTAGATTATAAAGTGGGTTCGATTAACTTTGCGATAAGAGTTGCTGACATCTTATCATAATGTAGCGATTAGAATGGATTGTTGGTTTTCCTGGGTCATGATGGCGACATATGAAATTCATCAATTAATACTCTTGATCGAGCAGGTCTCAATTGCACGTTGCAACCCACGAAGATACACTTTAATTATATTCATCCTACATTTTTGCACGTCTAATATTTTTGCATCTCAGCTTGATAGAAATGTTCTTTAACCCTTTATAAGGCAGTGGCAACTTTGTTGCCACCAACACTTCATATTTTTTTCTCTTCAGTTACTGAATTTATATGGTTGATTTTTTGTCGATAACTAACTCAGGATACCTAGAGCTTATATTATTTTTTTGAATAGTGGTTGAAAAGAAATACAAGTTTAAAAGCTTTTTATTCTCGAGAAAACTGTAATTTTCAAGCAGGGGGCAAAAATCAGCTAAAATGTCCATTAAAAATGGCATTTTGGAAAATGTTTTAAATTAGATGGACCATTTCAGATCTTCTAAGTCGGGTTTTGCAGTTATATTCATATGTTTACTTGTAAAATCGCTTTTTTATTTGATGCAACAATTACGGTGTATTGCCACTACTGTTTTTCGGCTCCACGGGTAGTAGCAACTATATTGCCACTTACGTTTTACGGCTTAACGAGCAGTGGCAACTATATTGCCACCAACGATTTCAATAATTTCCTTATGAAAAACAAAATGTATTCATATTATTTCGCTGTTCCTAATGAATATTGTTATTATTGGAAACACTCATACATATGTTGAAACCTTACAAAGGTGAATTAACAATTTGTCTTCATTTTGCTTATAAGCAAAGTGCAATATTTGAACGGTGCAATAAAATCAACTAGAAATAGCAGGAAAAAAAACAACAAATTGAGTAAGTATTTTGATATATTGATGCTCTTAAGAATAACCTGTTACTCAATGAGGTATTTATGGCAAAGTTGAACAAAAATATCGAGTTTATTTCGGGCAAACAATTGCTAATAATGTCACCTGTTGTAACGCGAAATTTCACGTTTCAGCTAAAACAATGCCGAAGACAATACCGAATACAGATTCTGACGATGAAATAGAAAGGGAGTTGGAGAAGATTTGCGGACTGCCTGATGATCTCGATGTTCCCGAAGAAGATCTGGAGGCAAACGTGAACGCGTCCAGCTTCGGCGAACGGAGCTTATGTCAGGATGTAAATCTGCTTGACCTCTTTATGGCGAGTAGTGACGATTCGGTCGATAGTAGTAATGTTGCCAGTGGACGTCAAACGCCCTTAAGGGCGATCGGCTAGAGAATTCCAGTCGTGCTCATCGGATTTATCAGATGAACTACCTGATGATCTAGATACATCCGAAGATGACCTTAAAACGGATTCGGAAGTACCAAGCATGAGTGGACTGCGACATATCTTCGAGGATAGTGCTGCTGCTGCTCAGGATGCTGTGGCTGTTGCTAATGCTGCTGCTTATGATGGTGGAGCGCTATTTTCTGACAGAAAACCACTGCCGTCCGCATCGGGTCTGCAATATCATTTTGGTAAGCATTATATTTCATCTGAAACCAGCGGGGGAAGTGAGGAAACACAGTTAGCCGAATCACTTGAATCATATAAATCGGACGACGATGAATCGAACACTGATCAATCTGCCGTGGATGCATTCCAATGACGATGAAATGGCCTGGAGAAAACTGGATTGGACACAAGAACCCAATGTAGATATGTTTGATGAAACTTGTCTGCAAGCGTTGCATTTCTTTCCAGGCAAAACTAGAGCAACGGCGTATTTTGAACGACTGTTCAACAACGATGTCATACACCTGATTGTTACACAAACGAATATCTACACAGATCAAAATCAAAGCTTAAACTGGGAGCCTGTATCTGCAGCAGAAATTAAAGCATACCTTGATATAAGTGTTCTAACGGATCTTCATCACTTGACAAGTATCGACTTATATTGGTCCAGTGACCCTTTTTTCCGCTATGATGAGATTGCTTCTATAAGCCGTTCAATTATGTTTTGCGAAATTACATGTTTCCAACGGCAGTTAATACTACATTCAAGTTCCCGAAAACAACTAAAACTAAGTAGTAACTAAGTAGTAAGTAACCAGGTAGAAACTATTTAAGATATCTGAGCATTATTGAACAATTTGTGCTAAATTAGTGCTATTGTGAACAAAAAACTATGAATAAACTAATGATATTGGTGGTATATTGCCACTAATATTTTTCGACTTAACGGGCAGTGGCAACTATATTGCCACCTGAAATTTTGCATATTTTTTTAAAAGAAAAATCTACGTAGGTATTCACTAATCACCGTAAGCATTGTGTTCCATAATAGTATGTGCTAATTCCTTGCTTGGTTGTCGCGGCCTTATAAAGGGTTTAACAAAGAATCAACGGAACTAAATAGTTCCAAAATCCAAGCAAACATAGCCAATTACTTGTTTACCCTATCGCCAATAAATGATAAGCAACTATTCTAGGGAAATTATGGAAAGTTCACTTATAACATTATTTGTCCCTAAAAGGATTTAGATTGAAAAATGATGGAAAATTTGATCCCTGGGCATAGAATATCAAAGGCTACCATTATTATGAAAGCCACACAACATAAATGATGCGTGTTTTAATTGGTATTGGAAATTAATACGGAAGTGAATATCATGTGGGACTGAAATCCGTGTATTTGTCACCTTGAACATGTGTTGTACCATGAAAGAACGTGAAGAGAATACATGCAGCAATCACAGTTATTGGCACTTTTTTGCTGGCATGGCGTTAACACGAAGAACTAGACATCGGCCATGCCTTAATATTGAAAACAAAAGATTCTCATATGACGTTTGAACCCCCTTGCAAGGATGGGATTGGTTTAGGCAAACAGGTTGTCCACGTTAAAATTTCAAATAAAGCTGGATCCACTTAGTATTTGACCGCACAAAATGATACATTCATTCGCCAAAAAAGCGGTTATGGTTTCGTTCTGCTGGAAATTTGTTGTTTCAAACATTCAAACATGGATAAATTATGCGTCAGTTGTACGTTGTAGTTGTACATTGAAAAATTATCGGTTGTATCGACAATTAAATCATGGTCAAGATGACTACTGCATATAATGAATACAATAAATAACCATGAAAATGGTTGAATTCACCACGCTCATGGTATTATTGATCAGTGAGAGTGTTTTTGTTACTAACTGTAATGCGCAATGAATAGCATTTCGAGTCACTGTAGATGAATTTTATTTGTTTTGAAAATCTCAGATGTCAAAATCAAGGATGATGAACTAATCAACTCATTATGCTTCTATGACTACTTGTTTCTTGGTAATTATTGGAGTTTGAGTTTCCAGCGCAGCTTTGTTAAAATTTCAAGTGATCATCAATCATGAAAAAGTAATTTTCAATTCAACCAAAATGATTATTTTGAACAATGTTTATCACAGAGTCTTACTGCCCTTTACTATCATAATTACAAATTGTAGTAATTGTAACCTATCGATCTGAGCCTAAAAAATTACACATCATGTTCCCTTCGGAAGGGAAGTAAAGCCGTTGGTCCCGGCTCATATTCATGAGTCGATAGGTAGCGTCCAGGTGGTGGAGTCGTCTTCTTGACGTCGGTGATTGTCACTATGTGAGGAAATAGGCCGACGGAAAATAAAAAAATAAAAAAATTAATTCACGAAGATAGTTGGTCTGTCTTTAACGGACATGTCTCCATTTTTAGATCATTTCAAGCTGAACAATGCATTGTGTCTTAAGAAACATTGAGAGATTCTCTTCGTCGACTTTCTCTTTTGTTAAAACTTTGCCTATTAAACTACTTGCTGATATGTTTGATGCATTGGATCCTTAATTACACTTCATATTACCGTACTGTGTGTTGAAAATGCTTGAACATATTTTTGAGTAGCCGTAGGAACGCAAAGAGAAATTCGGCGAAGAGAGTCTCCCAATGTTACTTCGGACCTAATGCATTGTTTAGCTTGATTTGAAAGCAGATGAATTGATTTTTACCAGCTCTGTTCTTGACTACACAGTTTGAAAGAAATATGTTATTTTCTGCGTTATCAAATGCACATAAAGGTAATGCTAGATTTGGCATAAATTAATGGGATGTTCTATGTGAATTTAAGCCAGATATCGCTGGATTCAAGTCTGTTGTATATCAGATTGTAGAAGTTGTTGTATGTTGTATGACAGATTCCAAACAATTGCGTTGTTTAGCTTGCAATCAAACGAGGGGAAATTTTACGGGTCTGTTAATCACTTTTTTTTCTGTGTACGATCATGGTTACAAAGACTCTTCTAAAATTTCAGTAAATGTTGATTCAACTATTTTTAATGGTCATGACCGTGATCAAAGTCGTTTCAAAATCACTATATTGCCATAGTCATCTCAACCATCATTAATGGTAAAATTGACTATAAAAAATGACTCTGTGTATGCGATGAAATTTTGCACGCGCTTTTCGAAAATCTAAATCATTCGTATCGTTCCGTTGCAAAGAAGTTAGAAATAGTGAACTTTACTTTTCCTTGGGTCGTAGTTGAACCTTTCAGGCGCAAATGAAACGTTTTTGTCCGCTAACCTTGACAAAAAGTTTTGTACAAAAGGTAAATAATTGATCTGGAATACGTACAATAAATGTCCAGAAGGCATCAAATTGTATCGACCAACATAATGTGGTAACAAAATTACGGGAACGCAACCTCTATTACAAATGCTGACGAAAAAACACCTCTTGCATACTGGAGGATGAAACTACCCTGCAAAAGATAAGTTTGATGTCTTAAAGCACCAACGAAAGCAAAAAATCTCGAGATTTACCAAGAAATTCATGGCTTGGCAAGAAATTTGTACGTGTGTGATACGAAGTGCTCAATTTGTGACGACTTCAACCATAAATGACCAAGTGTTCGAAAATGAATGTCTACAAACATGTCTCCTTGCGTTGCCCACCAATTGTTTGGCCTGACTTGGCGTCATGCTACTACTCAAAACAAAAGCTTTATGGTTTTTTTGGCTGATAAATCATTTCATCATAAACTGGAACGTATTCAGTATCGGTGTCTTCGTATCGCTTTTTTTTTTTTTTTTTTTTTGTTGGGGCGTAGAATCACAGCGTCCACTGAGTTGAACTTTTGTGATATACCCCTGTTTACTATACTAATTCGCATCTTAAAGCTAGATCACCATTTGTCAAGTGACCAGCCTAAGACGCGTCTCCCAGTCAGGCAAAATTGAGTTTATAAAACCCACCACCTTCCCAGGAATTGCAGTCCAAATTTCTTCAGGTTGCATATAGCCACTGTACACACTGAAAGTTAATTTTAGTTTATATTACAAAATCGAAAGTAATACTAACTAATCCATTCGTTTTTTTCAGCAACGAAACTGATTTGTTCTTTTTATGAAGATACATTCGTAATTAATTGCACGCGCAACTGTCAAAAACACGAAGCTTTTGTTGACACAGAAAGAACATTCGTACATTGTACGAAAACAATGCAAAGAGCTACGAATATTTGGTCACACATTAAAAAGAAACGTCTCTCTGGTGGTTGCATGAAGGACTGACAGATCTACTTTATCGACTCAAAATGTAATTGACAAAAAAAAGCGCAACCACGTGGAATTGTCCAGCGTTGTTTTTATTGTTTCTGACATGGGGTTCGAACCTGAATATTTGAAAAGTGCTGATTCTAAATCCGTGGTTGATCTCACTAGGCCACGCTGACACGTGAGAACAATTTTGATTAATGAGCATGAAGTTAGAGCTCATGACAGCGCTGTGATTTTTATTTTGGGATAGATAATTTATTTCCGCCCATACCAGCAGCAACACCATCATACATGAGTACGGTATAAAAGAGAAACAGCGATTGGCTGGTCATCACGAAGTTCATTTCGTGCATTTTACAAAAAGGTGTAATGATAGCATTTCATCAGATAAAAAGCATTATGAATGTTTCATACAATATACGAAACATTTGTTCTATGTACAAAATCCATGTTTACGAAACGCGTGAAAGCTACTTCACGAAAATAAATTTCCAGTGCAGAAATTTAAGTCTGCTCTTGTACACAGCATCACAACTGCAAAGCAGATGTTCCGAGGTTTCACGTTCCATGTTACAGAAACGACAGATATCATTCTGAACCTGGCCAATGTTTTTCAAATGATATCTACTCGGGCAATGTCCGGTTACTAGGCCAGTATAGGTACAAAGAACTCTCTCATTGAGCTCCAGAAGCTTTTTACTAATTGCAACATTTGGAATTATAAACCTTTTCGCTTGAGAACACTTTGTGGTGACCAACCAATTGGTCATCACCCTTTGCTCTTCCCAAGATTTTAATTCCATTTTTATGGCACAGTATGATATACCGTAGAATGGTTCTGGGCCAATAAACTGTGCATTTGAACCTTGTTTAGCAAGCTCGTCTGCCCTTTCATTGCCTTCAATGCCACAGTGTCCCGGAACCCAGAATAAATTTACCGAGTTCTCTTGGCACACCTTTCGCAATGAAAGAATGCATTCCCAGACAAGTTTGGATGTACATTTATAATTACTTAACGCTTTGAGTGCCGCTTGGCTGTCTGTAAAAATACAAATATTTGCATATCTATATTTTCTCTTCAGACAAACGTTAACACATTTTATTATAGCAAAGATCTCCGCTTGGAAAACCGTTGGATAGTTTCCCATCGCCACTGAGATTTCTACCCCAGGGCCGAAGATTCCTGCTCCCGTTTTTGTTCCAATTTTTGAGCCATCTGTGAAGAATTTTATGGAGCCATGACGAACAGTGGGACCTCCAACTTCCCAATCTATACGTGACGTTTCACATATGTTGTAAGGAATGTCATGGTTTTCCACAGGTTTCATCCAGTCTCCATTCATGTACATCACTGGCCCATTTTGAAAGCTTTGTGAAATGCTCAGGTGACCGACTAAATCACCAGACATGAAAGTTTTCAACCGTTTAAGTCTAAGCATACTCTTTTCCGCTTCTAGTTGCACGTATTCGTGCAAAGGCAGCAGATTTAGCATTGCATTCAACGCATTTGATGGAGTGCTGTGCATCGCTCCCGTTATAGCAATGGATACTAGCCGTTGAAGTTTTGCAAGCTTTTTCTGTGCAGTATCCTCTTTTGTTTTTGGCCACCACACAAGAGAAGCATACGATATTTTAGGACGTATTATGGATGTATAAATCCACATCATTTTTGGTCTTAGACCCTCGTATCGCGTTAGGTTGCATGCACTCGACTCACACCATGAGTCTTGAAGTGCTGGCTGGCATGTTGCCACTCTCGGATCGGTTTTCAGAATTATCTCTCCGGCTCCTCACCAGGTGTGAAGTTATGAACCCCCAGGTGATCGAAAATTTTGAATCCTCAAACGCGCTTCCTGACTTTGTACCATTTGTACATAACACAGGATGTCAGCCCTTCGCCGAACATTTCCAATCGTGTTTGCTTCTCCGATTTCGACAATTCGGTTAATTTTGATTTATCCATGAAGCAGGAGCTTCGTGGAATCCCAGAGCATCATCGTCCTATGATTGCTCCGGTGATATTTGCTGCAAAGTTTGGCCAAGTTGATTCCACTAAATCGTTTTTCACTGACGGATCTTTGATAGAGGAGTCAGCAGGCTTTGGAATATTTAATGAAATTTATAGCGCCAACCGTAAACTTCCAGATCCTTGTTCCGTATATGTCGCTGAATTAGCGGCAATACACTTTACGGTAGAAATTGTTGCCTCATTAACACCGGATCAGTACTTCATTTTCACGGATAGTCTCAGTTGTATAGAGGCTCTTCGCTCATTGAGGCCGGTAAAGCACTCCTCGTATTTTCGCATGAAAATACAGGAGCTTCTAAGTGCTTTATCTCTGCGTTATTTTATCATCACCTTTGTATGGGTCTCATCTCATTGTTCAATTCCAGGCAATGAGAAAGCGAACTCACTTGCTAAGGTGGGCGCTATGGAAGACGATATTTGTGATCGACAAATCGCCTTCAACGAATTTTTTCCTATTTTTCGTCAACAGTCACTCGTCAGCTGGCAGTATAAATGGAGTAAAAGAGATTTGGGGCGATGGCAACATTCTATCATCCCAAAGGTGTCGAAGAAATCTTGGTTTAGGGGGATGGATGTGGGTCGAGACTTCATTCGTGGCATGTCTCGCCTCATGTCCAATCATTATTCTTTGAACGCTCATTTATACCGGGTTGGGCTGAGCGACAGCAATCTCTGTGAGTGTGGACAAGGCTATCAAGACGCAGATCACGTTATTTGGTCATGTGCTGAACAACGTGGAGTCAGATCGAGGCTTTATGATTCCCTTCGGGCTCGAGGTAGACAACCCAATGTGCCAATTTGAGATATTTTGGCTGTACGTGATTTGGAGTACATGAAACTCATTTATGTGTTTTTGACTAACATTAGCTTTAATTTGTAGTTAGTTTAACCTGTATGTTTAGTTTAAGTTTTTTTTATCTGTGTATGTGTGTGTGTTTTTTTTTTCTTTTTCAAAAAATGTTCAAGTCAAAAGAAAACCATAAATTGTATAGTGATTCAATAATTTAGAATTTAAATATCCCATTATTTTCTGCCAAATCTAGCATTCCCTTTATGTGCATTAGAAACGCAGAAAATTCAATGTTTCTTTTTATCTGTGCAGACTAACCCAGCACAAAGGCCTGCACGTAGTCATCGTGCACTGCGTTAGAGTGTGGTCATGGGCGTTTCCTTGTTGCACCATAAATCAAACCCATCCAGGCAAAGGTGGCAAAAAATGCAATTCTAGACAAAAACGTCAAAAGGTCGAAAGTAACAATTGTACATAATGACTCAAAACGTAAATTTCCTGAAAATCCCAGGTTGCTAACATCTTTATTCACTTCCGACAGGAAGGTAATAACTCCCTGTATCTATTCCAGGTGCTATTTTGTTTGTAGGAGCAAGCAGATTCCTGAAAAATACTTTAGAAGCCATTGTTTACAAACGTTACTTTTGACTATTTTGTCTAGAATTGCAGATTATGCAATAATATCTTGAGAAATCCGCATGATTCAGAAATGGGAATTTCGCCCATCATGATCCAGCGTCCCATGGTATAAACGAAGCCATGCAAGTGTTTTCAAGCGGTTGGCAGCACACAGATCCCTCGAAACAAATTTATCACTGAGTGCTTAGTGCCTCGACAGTCGAAGCAACCGTTGGGTCTTTGTTCAACCGTAAACAACTTTTCAATATGGATGAGACAATACCACAGAATACCGCAACGCTATTGGCTACTGTTAGAATTCCGCTGTCTAGTGTTCTATTTTTATTTTCACTCGTCATCACTCTGCCTCTCATCAAGTTTGCCCTTTTTTAAGAAAAAAACGAAGTCATGCAAGTGTGTGCGACCGACAATTGCTTCAATGTTGTTCCGCTGAGTGCCTCGACTATCGAAGCAGCTGTAGGTCTTTTATTCCATTAATTTCAACTTGTTAAAGTGGCTGAATGATTACTATTTAGAGGCATGCCGCTGGCGGCCGCGGTCCAAATCTCGGTTGCGAATCGTGATTGTTTTTTTTTATGAGTCATTCGATTTCCGGACTACAATCCTATACTCAACACTGATACACTGCACAACCTCATTAACAGATTGAATTTTTCAAAGAGAATTAATGTGTTGCTTTTTTGCCCACGACAGATGTTGTATTTTTTCTCTCCAATTTTCAATTCATTACGAGAAATGAAACAAAATCTTGCAAAATTGAATGAAAATCTTGGTGTATGGAGTCATTTAACTCCTACTCCGTGACTGGGCCATTTAGCTCCCACTAACCTTTTTGAGCCGTTTAGCTTCCACATTCTGTGCCATTCAGATCTCACCCTCTACGCAATCGTCACAAGTCTCCCCAACTACGGCGGAAGATTCCTCAGCAATGGAATTTCTCCAAAAACTGAACCAACTGATCCAATCGACGCGAGTAGTCCCCGACTGCGGATTTACCATACACCGACGGAACACCGATGGAACATTCTCCGAGACCGACAACCCGCTACTCCACTCAACCACTCGCTTCTTAATTCCCCGCAATTTTTGCTGTAGAACCGACCTTATACAGACCACCAAAACTGGGCTGCTATCAGCCCCGCTAATGGCAAGTATCTTGCAATGACCCGAATCGTGGGCAGTCAAAGACCACGTGCTCCGGTGGACGTCTGCGCACTCTGGACAGAATTGTCCAAATCGATGCAAGTTTTGCCTGAAGTATCCATGGCCAGACAGAAACTGCTTAAGGTACAAGTTTACCCGCCCTGCTTATTCATCCAGATCTATTAATCTAGTATGAGCTGGTGCTTCCATCGAGCGTTCTCCTCCGTGTTCCATTCTCGCTACCATTTGGCCATCGACTCCACTCTCACCAGTTTCCGAACTTCACTGCCAATTCTCTGCTGATAGCACTCACTGTACTCCGCGAGAGTGACGCCAATCAGGATCATTTCGGCAATGATGCATACTGCCTCAGAAGAAATAATTCTGTATGCACTCACGTCTCGCATGACCATGAGCTTGAACGTACTGTTCAACTTCGCCGCCAGGATAGAACCTTGCGGAACCTGATTTCCGTCCTACAAAGGTCTCGTAGATCAGCACCCGTTTCTGAAAGTAACTTATTTAGTTATTTAATCAACTATGTAGCAACGTGCCCATAATACCAAAGACTAACTCTAAGACTAGTAGGTCCCATACATAAACGATTTTTTTCTTGGCTCAGTCAGTACTAGCACATCGGTCCCGAACTCGGTCCCAAGCTTAATAATGCGCCCCTCAAAATAACACAGCAAATCAAAACAAAGTCGCAAATATGTACAGCAAGGTGCTGGCTTCAAGGTGTAATACGGACCAAGGGGTTCTACAACAGGGAACCAATTTCAAATCAGTTGCATATTGATTGTTGATAATACTCCAATCGTTCTGAGCCTACTCACTTTACCAGCACAGTTTCCGTTTTGTTTTTTTCTGCCTATCTCTAGTAGCACCTAGGTTGCCATTCTGTTGAGAAAACATAAATGTGACATTCTGAGACCGTTCGGCCCAATCATTACGATAATAAAAAAAACTATTTAGCATCACCACCAGTCTACCACCAGTTTAAATTTAAGTTTTCATGGAGAAGGTAGATGGACATACTGTAGAACCAACACCTTATCTACTTTTTCATAATTTCTTTGATCAGTTTCTCAAAATACCGTAGTGGCTATAGATATTTTTGTGTGCATTCAATCAACATATTTTCAAACTAAAACGTCAAAATATAATCCTGTGGTCAGTCCGCATTCAACTATCGATGCATCAGCAATTGCTTTCCTCGAGTTCGAGATCTTGGTAATTCCATAACTCAAATAATTTCAACATGATCACTCGAGTATCATTTCCAACCATTTTCACAACCCCGGGCTATTAAAGGAATCGTGGCTCAAGAGCGACATTTTTCCGAAATGAATTTTACTATTTTGAAATTCGGATGTTGGCAATGATTTACAGAGTTTAGAAATCTGGAGAAAACGCCAACAGTTCGTTTCCAAAACACAGAAAAGAATTCCAAACAAGTTTGCTCCGCGCCTACTTTGACAGCACCCTTTTATTCCATCTATAAATTACCGCAGCTGAAAGCAAATTCAATCCGCTGCAAACTGTTTGAAAACATTCTCTGCCTGTGTGTCAACATAATATTATTACAATTTCAGTGGTAAAACAACAAACGCCTCTGCACCGAACCACGTTCTGCCCAGTCTGCCAACTCCACGTCCAGAAACCATCCAACAGTGCACGGTTGCACTTTCATCACATTCGTTCTTCTCCGCTAGTCTGTGAGTTCAAGTTTCCACTCGACGCAGTACATATAGTGTCTCGGATTCCGGTGAAAGATACATGAATATACTAAGAGACGTGAGAGTTGAAGTTCACAGCATTCTGGATTTGTAGTAAAAGTAAACAACACCCATTGAGGCATAGTGGGTGATATTTGGACAATCCCACTTTAAAAACTAAGGGTCGATTCAGCCAACTGCGCAACATTTTCCTATTGTGCAGTAAGTGTTGTGCTCGTTCAGCCGCCCCCCACCTACACAACACATTCTCCGGTTCAGAGGCCGTTGCCATCCTGTTGATGCGTTGAAAACGACATTAACCGTTGGAAATCTCACTAGTAGTGAGTAGTCTAACGGTTAAGCTGAGCAGCTGTCATATTCTGAAAATGCCTGATGTTCCACGTGCGTACAGCGGGTGTGGATCAGATTTGTTATGGCCATGCCATTACTCTTTCACTCTGGATTGTTTAGTGGCACGATTCAATCGACTGAAATGGCTATAACCCACTAATTCTATAATTTATATGCGTTTTGGGTACGCTTTCCGTTTGCATGTCCGTCGAGCGAGGGGAATACCTCGGAATCGATTTAACTGCACATGTGCTTAACGATCCTACTAACAGAAGATGCAATCATTTCTTGCCATTCCGATACCGGTAGTCCATTATAGGGAATTTACGATCTAATGTGAGTTCCCAACCCAAAAAAATACACCGTGATTCGATCGATTGAACATGATATTTGATTAGTCTAGTTCTAGTGGCGGAATCGAGCAACGTTTCAATTCTCTCTTGACATTAAAAATACGATCCAGAACCGGTGATGGCGATGACGATGATGATGATGTTACGGTTCTTGCACTTGAGTTATTTTTGGTCCGGGCAAAGTCGAATGTAGCGGGTTTAGAATGTGTGAAAACATATGCTTCCAAAGGTTTCCGAACAACAGAAACCACTAATCAGGTCTAAATATCCATGTAGATCACACGCGACGTTGGCAAATTAGCAAAAATATGGTGCGTTATGTCGTCGGATGGTAGCTGGTGCTGTCATAATTTATGATTAATGACGCCTAGTCAAGTCTAGTGTGCAAGTTGGAGAAATAAATGTTTTATGATTCTGGCTGAGGGGGTGACAAACTCGTTCGAATATTGGCACTGACTTCGACAAATATTTAGCAGAGAGTGCAATGCGTGTTTCTTTTGCCATTGCATCGAGACGATGCGAATCGAAGGCGAGACCAGGGCAGGGTTTAAGTTTGTGCGGGAGTGATGGATCTAAATGACGTTTAAGTACTTTGATTCATCTAAGATATTTACACTAAGTTTCGCGAGTACAACCGCTAAACTAAACATTAGGCCACTCCACACGATGTGTTGAAACAGAAGTTAGCATCGATGGCTCGAAAATTTGTTTAATTGCCTTTGTGTTACTACAATTAAATATTTTTTTAATGCTGAAAATTAATCGACTTGACTTTAATCACCCATACAAAGTATTAAGCACTTTATAAAAAAAATCGTTGTAGATGGAAAATCACGACTAAACTATGAAAATTGATGGGATATTTTTACTAAAACAAACTTTTTTAACGGCATAACATTCAAACTATTTTGAAAAATGCTACATTTTGAGAACTGCTCTCGGAGATCATTTGGATTTGAAATGATTTAAAGAATCATATTATATGATTATGATATGTTGTTTTCTAAAAAAAAACAAAATATTTTACACAATATTTTTTTCGATTTTTATATTTCTAGTTGCTCCTTCATAGAACAACTTCTAGTATTCGTTATACGACTGAAGAAATTTTTAAGGAAAATTTAAAAGAAATCATAAAGAGAGGCATTGATCATTTTCAATGTTTTTCACATATAGGGACGGGTTTTAAGCAGTTTATTCAGTACCTGAGACATTTGATGAATCTGTATGTAATCTTTAATTAGAACTGCCAATATTTACATGTCAATCCCTCGGCTTACTTCTGATCTATCGGAAGGCACCTTCAGAAATGAGCATTAGACTTAGAAAATTTCATAGCCATGGAATAAAGTTCCCAATTGCAGGGACTTATGCATGCAGATTGCTTTCCGATCATAGAAATGTTAAACACAATATTGACAATATTGTATGAGTGCGATTCCGTGCATGTGTGTGGAGGCGAAATGAAATAGGCCAGTTCACGATTTGCTGCAAACGTCAATTTCCTCAACCCACTTCTTCGTTTTATTCATCCGCTCTCGAAAACACTCAACGGAAACATGTCGAATGCTATGATCACAAACTCGTCTGCTAGCAGATTATGAGATAGACCTACACGACAACACTTTTAGTTCGTCGTTGACCTTTAGATTGACAATGTGTATTTCTCATTTCATTTACTCTACGGAAATGTTAGACAAAGCGACTGTGACGACAAACGTGCTGCTTTGTTTAAAAACAAACAAATGTAAGAGACACCGGGCTTCACGTTACTATGGATTTTTCTTCCATCATACAACAAACCGCTTTTGATTAAAATTTCATGTTCAATTTATTAGAAGCATTTTCAAATGTTCGTCCTATTCTTTAACACGGGAGCTGCCAGATTTATCACCACTCTGTGTCTTCTTCTTTTTTCAACCTGGATTCGTCTATACTGGTGCACTATGTTCATGGTTAACAAATAAGAGAGGAAATATGGGTTCTCTCAAAAGCAACAGTGATGCCATAGGTGCCCCGCAACAGCGAAGCATTAGTTATCGTTGAGTACTATTGGACAGCTTAGAAACATATGTTTTTTGGATATGATAGTGCCAGATATTGGACCATATAATCATAAGCATAGATCAACCTCAAATGACTGAAAGAAACATGACATAAATAGTAAACAGATCATGAACAGATTATCCAAGTATCAACAAGCCTAGAAGTAGTTGATGAAGACAGAAGGAGCTGACATTCCCTGCGGTACACGCGACGACCAAATGCAAAATACACAAAGCTAGGGTTTTTTTTTTTCATATGGGCGAATCTAACATTGCGAGACTCTTTTTGATTACTTTAACTTTCAGTCACATTCCAATCACCTTTACGTTTTTGATTCCATTATTTGCAGAGTATTCTAGCCAGCCCAGTTATGTTTCGATCTGTACTAAAAGATCCCTTGAAAGTTTTATAACGGCGCTGTAATAAATGAAAGATAGCGAGACCGGAGAGAATCTCTCAATGTTAGATTCACCCTAATGAAAAAAAAACCCGAGAAAGGCAAAATTTGAGCGAACTTCTTCAGCAGTTTACAGAATTACTGATGATTTTCTAGATGACGTATTTTAAATCTTCAAAATGTCATTGATAAATTGGTAATCAATCATGGTTTATACATCGCATCGTTAGCCCTATAGATAGAGCTTATGTTCGTATCATTAAAAGTGAAGTAGTTTGGAAAATGTAGGAGTTTTAGACCTATTTCCTAACAACTGATTAAAACAGTCACCCCTGATTAAGCCGTTGTCTACCCTATTTCAGAGTTTTTTTAACCAAGCTCCATCGATTATCTACAATTACTCTCAGATAAAATTACGATATTTTGAAGATTACACATGCACTTTTTGTAAAAGTAGTCTTTAACCAATTTTTTTTTTGAGGTGGAAAGACAAGAACTCATACCGAAATCATACGCAAAGTCTCTTTCATATCGAAGTAGTTAAGTTGTGTCGTTTACATAAACTGTAAAAACAATTGATTGAGTTTTTAATCTTTTCCGTAAAATTCTCGAAGTTTCTGTCGTACATCCGCCATAAGAGTAAGCCAGAGACCAGTATTTTTCTATCGGGCGAAGCTCTGGATAGTTAGGTGGATTGGCTATTTTTGGTACGTTTTGGCCTTTGCTGCCTTATACGATTCCAGGACGGATTTTGTATAGTGACAAGAGGCCAAAACAGAGCTGGAGAGTCGTTGCTTCTAATAAACGATAGCAATCACTTTTGCAGAAATTCGTTCCCGTACAAATCCTTGTTTATAGTGCCGATAGAGACGAAACTTTTGGATTTTCGACCACCTTAACATACCCAAGTAACACCAGAAAGTCGCGTTCTTTAAAAAAATATAAGAACTTTGTTGTAAAGAAGTTGTGACGATAAAATACCAAACATGTCTGGTCCTGAATAAGTTTTGAGAATGTTTTTTTTTTCAAACATACTTGATTAAAACGTGGTACAAAATTAGCAAACACATTTTTGTTCAATTTTTGTTCGATCAACTTAAATTTTACTTCATGAAAATATTTCCTCAAACATTAAAAAACTTTAAGTTAATGTAGTAGATTCGGTGGTATGGTATAAATGATTTTTCTGGCATATATGAAACATGTTTTGAACATCTTGATTTTTTCGTTTGAATTTCCATTATACATAAACATGCATGGTTCAAACTGTGACTTATTTGTCAGTTTAAATAAATTTTAATGATAAACGCAAGAGACGCACACGCTATTTTGAAGCTACTCACTTTTGAGTCGAAAATCACTCAATCCAGCCAAAAGGCCAGAAATGAGTAAACATACGTTACTCAAATTTAAGCAAACGTATGTATGAAGGAAATTGAGTAAAGTTTACTAAGATTTTGATATATATTGCATGGGTAAACTTCTCATATTTATTCACTTAAAAAGAAGCAAATCATACAATACGATGGATATAGTTCTGCATTAATTTATCATTATCTTTTTTAGTTCTATTGGCAAATTAACCAATATTGTTAGCACTACCTAAGTTACCACGAGACATGTACAATTTTAATTCATTATCCATTAGTAAAGCTCTTTAAATTTCACATTTGAATTTTTTTTAGTAATCAACTTCAATAATCAACGCGTAAAATACTATTAGCATCGCTATAATTTCGTAGCAAGCTATGACAAAATCTTGTTTACAAATACCTTCTTTGTCCTGAAATAATCGACAAGGGCGTTTCTTTGCATTGTGGCATAAAAAACCAGATAGCTGTTGAAACCTTTTCCACTTTGCACGCCTTCACCCCATGCGTCTGTTCCTCTTTTTTGACACATGATTTTGATAGTTCCAACTGTGCGAGCCACAGTTCGCACAGAAAGGTTGGGATTTTTCTCAATAATGGCTACCACCTTTTTGTCCATTTGACGGCAACATACTTCTGTTTGACCAGTTTCCAACCTTCCGATTCACAGTCAACTGGAGTCAAGCGTTGGTCAAACAACTTGAAAATACTGGACACGGTTCTTTTTGGTAGTTTCAGTTTTTGGCAAGATCGCTTACCGACAACGTCGGATTTTTCTGCCGTTCGTACAAAATGCGTTTGCGCACTTTCTTTTGATTCGACGTCATGTTACCAACGGGTGGATAGTCATGAATAAAGTGAATATATTTTTTGGCTCAGAAAGTACTAGCACATCGGTCCCAAGCATAATGATTCGCCCCTAATAACGAAACCCACACCAACACACTCTCATATATTGTGTCAAAATAACAAAGTGAATCAAAACAACAACAAAGATACTAATTCCGAAAGGTATCAAAAAGCGCAAGAATAGTTGCAAGGTGCACTTTGGGCCTAGAGGTTCTACAATAGTGAACCAATTTCAAATCGCTAGTTGCATATTGATTGTTGATGTTACCAAATGCAACAAAAATTTAAACATGTTGTACTACAAAATAAAGTTCACAGAAAAAATTAATAAATTTTAACAGATGCGTAAAACTTCCCATCGTTTAATTTTGAGCTACAGTAAGCGTAAGCAACGTAAGCGTTTGCAATATTTTATGCAACAAACCTGCTGCTAGCGATATCTGGCTTAAATTTACATGAAAGATAATGGGACCCTTTGTCAAATCTAGCATTTCCTTTATGTGCATTGGATAACAAAGGAAATTAAAAGTTTCTTTAAAACTGTGTGGAGAGTTTCTACTGTTGTATAATTGAAACGTTTCAGCGAAATAATTCAAATACTACACTAAACTAGACTACGTGTGTATAATTACAAATAGGTTTTTTTTTGCTTTGCATTTTCAATCAAGCATTTAATCAGAATTCTAGAAGCAGAACAAAGTTTCAACTGCTGTCATCTAGCATTAGCAAACGTTACCAATTCATGCTACCAATGAACGACATATTGTCGGCATGGACGTCTTCTTTAGGTGGAGTACAGCATGCAATTAGCCGTATGGCGGGCCAAAACTTGCTTTTGAATAGCATTTAAGATGACTATAATGCTCATATGCATTATATCGCTTATCGTTGCGACGCATGTAGGGCTACTTACATGCTTTTTTAAATGCTCATTGGTTAACTGGGTGGTCTCTGGAATCCAAAAATAACCGCTATCATGCCCGATTTACATTGCCACTTTTAAGACACAAATTTAGTAAACTAGGGTATGTATCCCTTGACTCAGCCTAATATGCAGCGGTGGTTTACATTTTTAATCATAACTCATAGAGTTAATTATCTAGAAACGATAACTAGTGAAACGTTGGCTTACATAAGCCAAATTAGACGTTCGTGTTCTTTATCAAACGATTTCGATTGATATGGAAGTTATGTCTGTCGATATGCACCATATTGGGTCATTGCATGGATGCAACTTGGTCTTTGATGGGTCCATGCATGGATGCAACTTGGTCTTTGATGGGTCCAGACTTTGTTTTCAAGAACGATTTTTTTTATAGGAGGATACGGTGAAAAACTGGTTTTATCCAGGAAATCAAGGCTTATTGAAGTTATTCGAAAAAATCTCTCTTATACTTATTACTAAGTTATTCCGTTATTCTTCAACATGTATTTCAAGTTGTATTAAGCTAGAAGGATAGTAAACTAAATCAAGGCGAAACAGATTTTACTGACATTCAAAATTGAATCGGTATGAAAATTCTGAAAATAAAGGATGAATTGGGAATAACTGATAATTTATAAAAAAAAAATAACATCTTTAAGCTAGTTGTTTATTGTTGATTACGTAGATTACGAACGTTGTGAATATCAGAAAACCATAAAATAGTTGAATTGCAGCAAATCAACCATTGTTCTAACTCATTACGGTGAGTAGCAGCGATTTGACTCGAATATTGTGGATAACGAGAAGAACAACATTCTAAGTACAATACATATGTTAATCCAACAATTATTAAGGAGGGGACAAAATTGTCTACCTCCTTATTTTTAATTATTCGTACAGAGATACAGTTGATTTTTCTTTTGGCTTCCTATGCGCATAATGAAGCAAATATCAACGTTGTTGAGCATCATACGACCATAAGGATTGGATTACCAGATCAGATTTCCAATATCTCAAACTTCCCGAATAGAAATGGTGATGTAAAAATATTAGCAGACATCTTCCAAACATTAAATTTGAATGTGGGTTGTCGTATTCTAAATGTATTCAGAGTTCAAAGTAACGCCCTAGTACATAGAAATACAACATATTTAAACTTCACATTAAAAACAAACGTATTGATGATGTTAAATTTAACATCAGAACACGTCTTATAAAACTAGAATCTAAAATTACATGACAATCAAACGTTATGTATGTGTGAAATGTTGTGTACCTAAGACATCTAAACACATCTGATGACATTATAATTGGCCGTTACCTTAGAAATAAAATTCATTCTACTGTAAAAGACTGCAGGTCTACAGCATTAGAAAACTTCTTACAACATAAGAATGAAACGTTACAATAGAATCAAAGGTCTTTGTGAAGTAAAATGTTGTATTCATAATAAGCCAGAATACATCTTGTGTCATAACAATCACACGTTGCGTTGAAATCCATGTTCGTATAGATGTAAAATTTTGTACTCATAAAATATCGGTAAATATCCGATGCGATTAGAATTAAGTGTGAATCGTATATGTTTTGGCGATATTGGTACATATTTACTTTATGTACTTTACTCAACACCCGAATAAAAATTTACCTTAGCCTAACATGTGATTTTGATGCTTTCAGATTATTTGGTTTTAATGTTATTATCTACAACTGAAAACATCCGGAAACGATACACCGTTTTTCTACATCTGAATGCATCATACATCATCTCTTTTAGGGAACGTTCATAAATTACGTCACGCAAAAAATGACTTTTTATACCACCCCCCCCCCCCCCTTGTCACGTTTTTTGTATGGACCTTCAATTTTTTTTGTATGGATCGTCACGTTTTCTCAACCCCCCCCCCTCCCCCTACTGCGTGACGTAATTAATGAACCTTCCCTTATTGGATAAAATCGACACTTGAAAACATATGTAAGATGTTTATTCATAACCTTTAATACATCTGAAAACATCAAAAATCCTTTGACTGTGCTGTTTTATTCAAATACATTTGAAAACATCAATATGCTTTGATATCTTAAAACATCAGAAAAACATTTTATTTGAATGTCAAAATCATGACGTTAAAGGGACATTGGATTAGAAAAAATTTGTTTGAAAATGTCTGATGTTAACATCATGTTACCTTGCCTAAATACAGCGAAAAAGATCTGATCTCTAATGTTCAACGTAAGATGTACATTTGAATTTCATGTTGATGTAGACATTGAAATCAGACATCAGCCTGATGTAAATTTTTATTCGGG
Source organism: Aedes japonicus (assembly GCA_034211315.2). Lineage (NCBI taxonomy): Eukaryota > Metazoa > Arthropoda > Insecta > Diptera > Culicidae > Aedes > Aedes japonicus. The sequence continues at coordinate 4,111 of JASCZW010002799.1, read as the reverse complement.
TTTCTTCAACGTTTTCAAACCCAGTAGCCAGAGCAAGACTTGCTCCCTGTTGTAGACCAAGTCGTACATATGTGGGATTTGAATCAGCAAAATGAAAAAAAAATACGTTCAAACATATGCTTCAATAAATTTCGGACGACTATCACATGCAGCAGTGGCGAATTGGAAACGTCCTCCTGATAGCATGTCCCCCGGTTCTGCCACACAACATCACTTTCATGAGTATGCAAATGTTGTCCGCGAATAAGACGCGAATGGGAGACGAAATGACGACTTTTAACCTACGGAAAGGAAAGGGGGGGAAATGGAATCGCCGAGATCGCTGGTTGACGGCTGCTGGGGCTACGATGATCAAACAAAATATGCGCCGTTCAGCAGAATAAATCGACCGTTTCGGAACCATCTAATCCACCAGATGTGTGTACGAGATGGTGCGCGTTAGTTGGAATACCGAGTAGTATGTTCTTACTCTAAGCGATGTGCAGAGATAGCTTCGAGAATTATAGGGACAACACACTGGAGCTGTAGAACGGAACGAATGTGGAACATTTGCATAGCTCCTCTGGAGGGCAACGAAGGCGAACTGTTGATCCGTGAAGTAATTATTCTGTTATAACACTGGTTACAACTGTGATTTGGTTGGCGAAATATGGAAATGGATTGTTTCCTATGCATACTGAATTCGGAATATTGATCTCAATTGTAGAGTCTTTGTTTTTCAGTGGAAACTTATGGTAATGAATTTCGTTCGTGATTGCCTGCAACGAGTGCTATGAAATCCCCATAAAGTCATATTGCCTCATTGCTCTGTTTTTATTGCGGAGAGTTGAATTCAGAAGCAACTAGGTTAGAGGTGATGAATTTCAAATCTATTCGTCATAATTTCAAAAAGCAACAAAGTTTTACTTTGCAAATCTAAATGTTATAATATATTAAAGCTCCATGGCGTTTTAAACTTACATACGTGTATTGTAGAAATGAATCAAAATGTGATTTTGGCGTATGAAAATAAAGATTAAGATTCAATACATAACCACAATGAAATTTTTTAAATGTATATGTACGTCTATTTGCTCGATTTTGTCTGATATTTGTGATCAATAGAATGATGCAGCTGACTTAGCCTATTATAAACTAATGTGACAAAACCTGATTTCGTAAAAAGCAGCATGTTTGAATCTTTTCTTCTTTTTTTTATTGATATTCAAAAATTCTGTTTTTCTATTACATAAAAACATTAATTGCAGTTTTCAACTTAATTACGGTTTAGATGATAGGGAAAAAAATCTTTACGACATACGGAATTAGATCATATGATAATTGTTAGCTCAGTCTCAGACAGTGAACATCTTCGTACCAATAAATAAAATTGATGTTTATTACAAACGCTGATCCATGGCAGTCTTTGATGATGCTCAAAATTTCAAACTCCAAAATGTCAAATAGGATTACTCATGTTTGTAAAAAGTCGGGAAACGCAAAGGAAGATTTCATGTAAAATTAAAAATTTTCAATTATGCTAAAACTAAATTGAAATCTGACAACTTCCCATCTAGAATGCATCTTAACTCAAATGTTGGTAATAACACATAAGAAATTTGCAATCTATTTGCAACATTCTTTCAAGAAATATATACCACATTTGCTGAAGAAGATCGCGATTACGAATATTTCTCAGGATTTTCAAGGGGCATCGGAGTTAGTCAAGTCGAATTTCAAGACATATTTCAAGGTTTGAATAATTTAGACGTTTCTAAAGGTTCTGGCCCTGATGGAATACCACCAGTATTTATGAAAAACTTAGCATTGGAACTTACATCACCTTTATTTTGGCTATTTAATATGTCATTGAAATCTGGGATCTTTTCCAAACTATGGAAAAGTTCCTACCTAGTACCTATTTTCAAAAGTGGGAAAAAATCTGACATACGTAACTATCGTGGAATTGCTATTTTATCTTGCATTCCTAAACTTTTTGAAGCAATTATTAATGGAAAATTGTTCACTCAAATCAAAAACAGAATCACTACAAAGCAACATGGATTCTTCAAAGGACGATCAACTAGCACAAATTTACTGGAATTCGTTAACTACTCTCTGATAGCAGTGGACAATGGTAACCATGTAGAAGCTCTTTATTCAGACGTCAGCAAAGCTTTTGATCGCATTGACATACCCATGCTTCTTTTTAAATTGCAAAAAATGGGTATTGAGCCAGGAATTCTCAAATGGATCGAATCCTACCTCACTAACCGTCAACAAATAGTTAGATTCAAATGGAAGGAATCAAACCCTATTGAAGTCACCTCTGCAGTCCCCCAAGGCTCTCATTTAGGCCCTCTTTCTTTTATTTTGTTCGTGAATGACATATCCGTTGTTCTTAAAAACATTAAATTTCTTATTTATGCTGATGACATGAAACTATTTTTAGAAATAAGAAATAAAGAAGATATCATTACATTCCAGCAAGAAATAAACGTTTTCTATGTCTGGTGTAAAAAAAGTCTTTTACAGCTAAACGTAAAAAATGTAATTCGATTACTTTTAGTAGGGAACGAAGCACCCTAGAAGTAACTATTAATTTAGGTAATGAGCCAATTGAAAGTGTAAAAGAGTAAGGGATTTGAGAGTTATCTTGGATTCCAAACTTACATTCATTGAACATTACAATACTATCATCAACAAAGCAACAAAATTTAATCAAAATGGTCATTGGGAGCATCTAGTCTAAGAAGGTTAAGTGATGCTCCATTTCTCTTCAAAACGGTTGGAACTTTAGCATTAAATATAGTCCTAGCTCTTTATAGCTTATGGTTATAGCGCCATTACTCGCTCTCTGAAAAGAGAAGAATGTCTGAAAATATAAGAACGGATAGTGAAAGAGAACTAGTCAGAATGAAGCCGAAAATAATATATACTGTCACACCCAAAATCACGTCCAAATTCTACATTTACAACAGCTTCTTCGATAACATTTGGTAATCTCAAATCTAAACCGCAAAGTGTTGACAATTGGCCACAAGACTGAATACTGGGTTGTGAAAGCCTTAAATTTACATGATCGTTGTCTCTTGTGTTATGATAACATCCGACATATTTTTAACGCAGTCAGTTCCACGCGGCACGACAGGTGACAAGTTCAAATTCATTATGCAGCTTGAGCCGTCTATCAGAAGTAAAAAAAAAACTACTAATGGCATTAACTCGATAGATTCTGTAAATAGAGATTGAAATCAGCTTCACGAAAGAGGTGGAAGAACAAACCTTTTACCCACATAATCTCTTCATAATAATATAATTGAAAGTAAAAAGGAAAAAATGGAAAGAGCTCACCAATATTTCAATGACGTCCGCGTTCCGCTTTGTAACCAAAGTGATGATTATCCACAGTCGGTTCGTCAGCTTCTTAAACCAGTAGAGGTGTTCTCTAAGCCAAACTTCCCCGAGTGGCTGTCCCCCTATCAGGCTGAACGCGCAGCTCCCCTGTCGCACAGCGCTTGTCAATCATTCCAGTAAGTCTTCCAGTTCCGGACACACCAGAGTCAAACGCAATCATATTTTTGAACCAGTTTTCCCACAATTGCGAGACTAAAGATCATCCCGGTGCACTTTTCTTTTTGATCTTGAAAGCAATCGACAAATTTAATTATACATCCTTGGGCCACATTGGTACTGGTGGAATGTCAAATGAATTGAACAAAACAACACTCCACAATTCCTTCTGGAGCTAATTTACACTTTTTTCATTTCTTCGTCGCCTGAGGACCGCGGAAATCGTATACCCATTGAATACACTGAATTGTGTCGTTAATAATCTGGCTGGGACGATAGTTCCTAAAACTCCATTTAACTGGCCTGCCGACAGTTCAGGATTTTTAAACGCACTTTGAACCCCTTGAAAGTGTCACTACACTGTTCGATTCTCCATGGTCGCGATACGAAAAAGTCTTCTTGCATGTCAAATTTTTTCTTCATTTACTTTGCTCGCACCTGGAACTGTTTTTCGGAGTCAATGATTTCCATTTCGCAGTCCGAGCTTTGCAACGGGTTTCTTAAAATAAGCCACTCAAAATAGTAATAAAATAATAAACAATAATACTTTATGTTAAAC